>JASDQU010109045.1:100182-113900 GCA_032191745.1 Picea mariana | reverse complement strand
TGGTGATTTCTTTAGACCATAAAGGGATCTTTGAATTTACATACCAGATCTTTCTTTCCTTTACTGCAAATACCTCAAGTTGTTTCATGTAGATTTATTCTTATAGGTCCCCATGTAGGAACATTATATTCACATCTGTTTCATCTATTTCAAGATCAAATGTTGCATCAAGAGAATTTAGTACTCTGATGGAGGATGATTTTTCAACGAGAGAGAAAGTCTCACTAAAGTCGACTCCCACAACTAGGGAGTACCCTTTCACTACTAGTTGATCTTTGAATTTCTCAACTTGAAATTATTCATTCAATATTTTTTAGAAAATCCACTTTTTACCAATAGGTTTCCTTCCATTAGGTAGCTTGACCAAATCCCATGTCTCATTCTTGTACAAGGATTCCATTTCTACAACCATGGAATCCTTCCACAGTTTACGCTCTATCGATTCGATTACATCCCTAACCAAATTGGGCTCGTCATCAATGATAGATAAAAAAAATAAAAAAATGGAAATTAGGTGTGTTATCACATGAAATTGTCCATGGTCATAGGTGATAGCCATGAGCACAGGAAAGCAGGTGAGTGCAGTTTGCAGTGGAAGAAATCCATTGTGCATTTTGATTTGGTGCCATATTTAAACACAGTTGGAAGGTTTCCATAGTTGGCAAGCAGATAAAACTTTGGCGGGGGCGCTAAAATAGCAGGCGCGCCCAAGTCGCATATCATGATCAGATCAACAACCACCAATCATTTCGGTGCCACAAGTTGCACAGGCATTAAAATACAAAGGTGAGATGAAATTCAAACCGCAATATTGCATGGAGGCTATGTGGCAGAACATAGTTCATTTAGGGCCCAAAAGTGGTGTGGGTCGAAACCACTTTCGATGGCCCCAAAATCACGTGTGCGTATAATTTCATATCCAACAACGACAAGTGGTCGCCTGCTAGTCATCCATCCGTGATCGAATCCCGAGGAGGATTCACTTAATGAAAAAGGACCGGTAGATGAAACCTCAACTCAGTCCATAAATGGGAAGCTTGGAAGCTATGGCCGAGGATACAAAACTATTAGCCCGAGGTACCACAATGGACGACTTCTTTTTGTAGGCCTATACTAATCTAATCTTACATCTGACAGGAGTAAAAATGCACAGTCTGACAGAAGGATGCACAGATAAAAATCCTTGAATGGGATGCCCAGATCACACTCCTGGAAGTTGTGGATTGATTTGAGTATAAATAGATCAGTTCAAGATTTTTTTATGGCCGTCGAATGGTTGAGTAGAGCTCCCTATCTTGTAATATTTTGATACTAGAGTTATTCTCTGGCTATGTATGAGACCTGAGACTTTCTCATTAATAGAAGTCATCTTCTTTCATCATCTTGTTTAAACTGTGTTGAAACACTCATGCATGGAGGATCCAGATGAGGGTTGTAGTTGTATTGTAATGTACGTTTGATTATGATGCTGATGTGACCCATTTCAATATCTTCTTTCTTTTTCGTGTTTCCTCTTATGCTGAAATGCTCATGCATAGATGATCCAGATGAGTTGTTGTAGTCGCATGGTAATGGATGTTTGATTATTATGTTGATCTGATATATTTCATTGTTTGAAACTTAAGTTCAAGAGTGCTCTTGTGCCTGATTTTTTCTTCACCAAGATGCTTGAAGGTCAGATCCTTATGGCAGACTTGTCCACCTTTCTCACTAAGTATTCCTTCTGCCCACCTTTATCCTTAACCACTAACTGAAGTTAATGAGGACCTCATTTTCTTATTCCTTTCTAGTCTTGTTCCTGTGTTAAGACATTCTTGTACTGAGCTATTTCCATTTGACCTCCACTCATAAAACCTACCTCCACCAAAACATTCTGATGGGTATTGGGCTTATCCTCCTACAATCCGAGGGTGACTCTCATCACTAACATTCATGGTGTCGTTTTCGGGGAACGAATTGAAGACATTTCCCTAGGATTGAATGAAAAAGAAACTCTGATTCTGAAGGTGCATCAGAAATCAGTACCTTGAAGATTTCAACTTGCACCTGATGACTCCATTGTTTCAGTTGTGGCTCCCAAAAACATACACAACTGGTATACTCCACATATTCCTCTTGAAACACCTAAAGCTGACCCAAAAAATATTATCAAGAAAGGAAAGACCTCTTAAGAAGGAATTTCAGCTGTTGTACCAGGTGATTCAGGTAATTTACAAACTTCGTCTTTTAAAGCTCCAGTATATACATCAAATTCTCCTTTTCTACCATCTACTAGAGTTTCTAGAAGTTTAGATTTTGAAATATTCCCTATTGAATTATCCCATTCTAGGCCTCATTTAGAAGAAAGTTTTGAAACCCCTATTTCCCCTGATATTGTAAATTGATTTAGACCAAGGAGCTTAGAATATTGTCCCACTTTGGGTTTTCCTACTCCTCCTCCTGTCAAAGTTGACCTAAAGAGGGGGGAAATTCTTTTTCCTTGAACCCTATACCATTCTCCTCCAACACTTAATCATTTATCCTTTCCCCTATAAACACATATCGAGTCCTACCTGTCCAAACTCCATCTCCCCCTTGTTCTCCTATAGTTCACATCCCAATTGTAGGTTCTAATCCTCCTAGAAACATAATGCATGCCATAGTGGCTGCTAGGTATGTCCCCCTTGTTTTACCTCAGACTATGAATGCCCTCCCAGTTGGGGATTACCTCAAGTACATGCCCAAGTTCATAGGGGAGGAAGACATAACTACAGAAGAACACCTTTTAACATTTTACAATTATGTAGATAATCTTAATATTGAAAATGAAGATGTGTGGATGAGAGTTTTTGTAAAAATCCTTGATGGTGAGGCTAGGAAATGGTTTAGGGGCTTGACTCCTTGATCTATTGATGGAATTGAATCTCTGGATGATTCATTCTTGAGACATTGAGGGGGTAAAAAATATTTTCTTTATTACATTACAGAGTTTGGGTCACTTAAGAGGAAAGAGGGGGAATCCATTTCAGAATTCTCAAAGAGATTTAATAATATATACAATAATATTCCCACTGAAATAAATCCTACAGAAACATCTTCCAAGATTACTTATGCCAATGATTTTGACCCTGAGTTTTTCCTCCTGTTGAGAGAAAGAAGAGTTACCTCTTTAGCTCATATGCAAGATGCATCCCTTGAAGTAGAGTCTAATATATTGGAAGCTAACAAACTTAGGAGTAAATATGATAGAGACAGAAGAAAAGGTACGTATGAAGCTTCAATCTATGATTCCTTTTCTACCCACGCTCAAGTGGATGAGTTGACAAAGATGGTAAAATCACTTTCGGTAGAAATGGAGAAATTGAGATTTGAAGGAAGGCAGAGTTATAGGAACACCCAAAAAATTTATAATAGGGGTAATTTCAGAAGACCCAATAATTCCCCTCAGATCATCCACAGAGATCAAAGAAATAGGTATAGGGATGATAAAAAAATCCAAACCCCTCTACAAAGTAACATGGTTTCTCATGAAGAAGGAGAGGAAGAAGAACCTGATCCTGAAATCCCTTGTCTTGGGGACAATTATTCATCTCCTCATTTAACCTAGTCTGCATATGAAGAGTCTCTCATGGATAGCCAACTAAATGAGCTGATGAAAGGGGAAAAGACCAGTAGAAATCCAAATATATACAACCTAAGGTCCAAGAAGAAAGAGGGGATGCCTAACATTTCAGATCAACCTACTAAAACATAGAATCCTGTGAAAGGTGTGGAAGCTAGCAGCAAAGAAAAGGAGGCACAAAACCCCTAGGCAGTGGTTAAGATTCCTACCCTATAAGTGAAGTATATTCCGAAGCCTCCCCTCTCTTTTAGCTTTGAGAATGAGATTCAAAAGATTAAAATCCCTATACCTTTCTTGGAGCTAGTTAAAAATGAGAATTTCAAAAGGTACCTTTCCAAAATGCTACAGCCTGAACTTTCATCTTATTCCACAGATTCAGTCAACCTTCAAGATCAAAATCCTGTTGTCATAATGGGACCTTCGGTAGAGGATAGGGATGACTCTTCCCCCGCTTTCTATACATCATTGAACATTCATGATAAAAAAATTCACAACTATTTGATGGATTCAGGGGCATCTCATAATATCATGCCCAAGACTGTCATGGGTGAGCTTGGGTTGGAGGTTAAAAAAACCTACCATGACCTATACTCATTTGATAACCAGGATGGTGAAGTGTCTTGGGGTTATCAAAGACCTAGTTGTTTCCTTGTTCTAGTTGCCAATGAAAAGTGTGGTCATGGATATTGTAGTGGCTGATGTCCCCCCTAAGTTCAGAATGCTCTTGTCTAGATATTGGATCAAAAGACTAGGAGGAAATTTGCAGATGGATCTTTCATATGCCACTATTCTTGTGCTTGCGGGAGAACATAGAAGGGTTTATAGGGAAGCACAACTTGCTTACATTATCATTGATGAAGAAAACCCTACCAAACACCCCATTTTTGCAGTTGATACTGATTTAGGAACCAATATGCTACAACTCACCGATGCTCCTCAAATACATATTGAAATCAGAAAGCATCCCATCACCTCTTGTGAAGATTCTTCTCCAATACCTTTGTTTGGAACATTTTTTTAGATGGAGCCTATTCCAGGGAGAGGGATGGTGCTAGGGTATTTTTTATTTCCTCTACTCAAGAGACCATAGATCTATCTTATAAGCTTGAATTTGAAACAAAAAACAATGTGGCATAATATGAGGCCCTGGTTTTGGGTTTGAGGGCTACCAAAGACATGAAAATTGAGGAGCTAGAAGTGTTTGGAGATGCTGAGTTGATTGTTCATCAAGTTAGAAATCTATATCAAGGTAAGCACCCTAGGTTAAGGAACTACATAAATGAAGTTTGGGATATGGTTGATAGTTTCTTTTTGGATTTTAAAATATCATTTGTTCCAAGAGAGGAGAACACTATGGAAGATTCATTGGTTGTCGTAGCAAGTAATTTCAGGGTTCCTTTGCCTCCCAAAATCAAGTATGAGGTGGAAGTAAAATACAGACCCTCTATTCCTGAAAATGTCAAACATTGGAAGGTTTTTGAGGATGATCTTGAGATAAAAAAGTTTCTTGAGACCGTGGTTGAATTTTATGCTTTACAGATTGATCAAGATCAGGATACTAAAGAAAGACCCCATGCTGATATTTTTCTGAATAAAATTGTTGACCATCATATTGTTCAGTTACCCAATAACTATATTCCAAAGGGGATTGTCCCCTTGGAGAGATTGTTTGATAGAAGTGATGTTGTTTTGAAGTTTAAAGGTTCAACTGAAGATACTGATGTGGCTGAATGCAATTTAAGAACAAAGGAAGATTCAAAATATGTCAAATTGTCTAGCAACTTGTCGAAGGAACAAAGGGTTGAGTATGTCAATATTTTGAAAGAGTTTGCAGATGTGTTTTCCTGGAAATATGAATATCTAAGGACATATGAAAAAAACATTATTGAGAATAAGATCCCTTTGAAAGAGGAGACCAATCCTTTTAGGTAGAAACTTAGACAAATAAATCCAATGCTGCTTCCCATTATGGAAAAAGAAGTGAAAAAGATGTTGGATGCCCAGATCATCATTCTTTTGATATTTCATAACAGATGGATAACTTGGTTCCTGTGAGGAATAAAAATGGGGAAATAAGATTGTGTGTATATTTCAAGAATTTAAATAGAAGCTCCAATAAAGACAACTACCCCTTGCCAAAGATGGAGCACATTTTGTAGAGAGTGATTGGTTCATCCATGATGTCTATGATTGATGGATTCTCTGGATACAATGAGATATCTATATTTCCTGAAGATAGAGAGAGGACAAACTTCACTACTCCTTGGGTTACGTTCATGTATGCTAAAATTCTGTTTGGATTGATGAATGCAAGAGAAACCTTTCAGCGAGCCATGGACATCTCCTTCATTAGGGAGAAAGACAGTTTTTTAGTTATATATCTGGATGACATTACAGTGTTCTCAAAATCTAATAAATAGAATTGTCGTCATTTGAATAAGGTATTATTGAAATGAAGAAGGTTTGGTCTCTCCATCAATCCTAAGAAATCTTGGTTTTCTATGAAGGAGGGTAAATTATGGGGGCATATTGTGTCAGCAGAAGGGGTAAGAATTGATCCAAGCATAGTAGAGGACATCCATACCTTATATTTTCCAAGATATAAGAAATAGGTTCAGTCTTTCTTGGGTAAAATAATTTTTCTAAGAAGTTTCATCTCTCATTTTGTTGAGTTGGTTAAGCACATTACAACCATGCTTAGAAAAGGAAGCGAGTGAAATGGACTGCTAAGTCTAGATATTCTTTTCACCAAATCAAAAGGGCTTTGACTGAAGCACCTGTGCTCATTATCCCTAACTATTCTAAGGAATTTATGATATTTTATTTTTCCTCGTTTGACACATTGGTTGTTGTTTTGCTACAGAAAAATACAGAGGGGTTAGATCATCCTATTTCCTTTTTCAACAAAGCATTGGGGGATGAAGAATTGAGATATGACATTATGGAGAAGCAAGAATATGCTTTGGTCAAATCCCTCAAGGCTTTCAGGATCTATTTTCTGCATTCTAAGATTGTTCCATATGTCCCCTCAGCCTCAATGAAAGAGATACTGATCCAACATGATATAGATGGGAAGAGAAGAAAATGGATTTCCAAAATTATGGAATTTGACCTTGAAATAAAGCCCACTGAATTGGTAAAAGGCCAAGGTTTAACCCAGTTTTTGAATGAATCAAATTGCAAGACTTTGGGGGTCAATTTCATGAACATAAATTCAAAAAATAAGACAACTGAGATTGCTGATAAAGATTCTCATGTCAGCCTCAACTTGGCAGAATACACCTGGTATAAAGACATCATATATTTTCTACAGAAGTTGCGGCCTCCTGATGGTTTGGACAAGAACAAGGTGAGATATTTGAAACTCAAAGAAATCAAATATTGTCTCATTGATCAGGTTTTGTATTGAAAGATCCTCTAGGAGTTCTATTGAGATGTCTAGATCCACAGGAGGCCCAAAGGGCCATAACTGATTTTCATGACAACTTATGTGGGGGGCATCATTTCTGGAGGACCAAGACTTATAAGATCCTCAGAGATAGGTATTTCTGGCCCAACCTTTTTACTAATGTTTGTTCAAAGATTAGAGTTTGTGTCAAATGCCAAAAATTTTCTGGAAAGAAGCAACTCAAACATTTGCCTTTGAAACCTATAGTGGTTTATGGACCTTTTCAGCAGTGGGGTATTGAATTCATTGAGGAAATACACCCAGTCTCAACTGGTCATCACAGGTGGATTTTGACTGCCACTAATTATTTCAACAAGTGGATAGAATCCATCCCTACAAGGAGTGCCTCCCACAAGGTAATCATTAGCTTTCTTGAAGATATCATGGCCAAATTTGGTTGTTCGAGTAGGATTGTTACTAACAATGTTGCATCCTTCAAAGCTGAACCATTAATCAAGTTCTGTGAATAGTATGGGATTACATTAATCCATTCCACTCCTTACTACCCCCAAGGAAATGGTTTAGTAGATTCCTCTAATAAGAGCCTCATAAAGATCATTAAGAAATTGTTAGAAGGCAATAAGAAAGCATGGGACTCAAAGCTGAAATTTTCATTATGGGCTTACAGAGTTACAACAAAGAGGTCACTTGATGTTTCCCCTTTTCATCTTGTATATGGTGTTGAGGCTATTTTTCCTACTTATCTTTCCTTTCCCGTGGAAAAATTCCTCCAGGACTACCAAGGAGAACCTGATGATATGGTCAGGAGGATACAACAATTGGTAGAAGTATAGCAGGCTAGGGAGTAGCTACTTGATAAAGCTCAGGACCATCAACAAAAAATAAAATGAGCCTTTGACAAGAGGGCATGCAGCGAATACTTTCAGTTGGGGGATTTGGTGCTCAAGTGGGATGCCCCCAAGCAAGACAAAGGAAAACATGGTAAATTCAAATCCTTATGGATTGGTCCTTTCAATATTTTTGAGGTATTTTCAAATAACACCTATAAATTGCAGAACTTGGAGGATTCCAAAGTTTTGGGTGGCCCTGTCAATGGGCACTTTCTAAAAAAATATTTTTTTTAAGCCATGACTGGCCTTTCATCCATTGTAAATACCATTTTCTCTTTCTTTTTTAATAAGAGACTCCATGACGCAAAATCTAAGGCACTGGAACTACGCATTCTTGATAGCTTGCAGGGAGCATGCCATCCCCTCTGGAACCATTGTTATCACATGAAATTTTCCAAAGTCATAGGTGACATACATGAGCGCAGGCAAGAAGGCGAGTACAATTTGCAGCGGAAGAAATCCCTTATGTATTTCGATTTGGTGCCATCTTTAAACAAATTTGAAAGTTTCCATAGTTTGCAGGCAGATAAAACTTTGGCGCAGATGCTAAAATAGCAGGCACACCCAACTCGCATATCGCGATCAGAGAAATGAACACAAATCATTTCGCCGCCACAACTTGCATGAGTGTTAAAATCCAAAGGCGGGAAGAAATCCAAAACGTGGTATTGTAGGGAGGCTACATGGTGGAAGATGGTGCATTTCAGGCCTGAAAGTAGTGTGGGTCCAAACCAATTTTGACGGCTCCGAAATCATGTTTGCATATGATGTTGTATCCAACAATGATAGGTGGTCGCTCGCTAGTCATCCAGCCACACTCCAATCCCGAGGAGGATTCAGTTAATAAAAAAGGATCGATAGTTGAAACCTCATCTCAGTCCATAAATGGTAATCTTTGAAGCTTTGGCCGAGGAGACAAAACTGTTAGTCTGAGGTACAATGATGGACGGTTTCTTCTTGCAGAGCCATGTTGATCTGAGCTTGCGTCTGACAGGAGGAAACACACACAGTATGGCAGAAGGATGCACAAATGAAAAGACTTGAATGGGATGGCTAGATCACACTCCTGGCAGTGGTGGACTGATCTGAGTATAAATAGATCAGTTCAAAAAAAAATTATGGTCGTCGAATGGTTGAGAAAAGCTCCCTATTTTGTAATATTTTGATACCAGAGCTATTATCTGGTTATGTATGAGACTTGATACTTTCTCATTAATAGAATTTAATTTGTTTCATCATCGTGTTTAAAATGTGTTGAAACACTCATGCATGGAGGATCCAGATGAGGCTTGTAGTTGTATTGTAATGAAGGTTTGATTATAATGTTGTTGTGACCTGTTTCAATATCTTCTTTTGTTGCCTTGTTTCCTCTTATGCTGAAATGCTCGTGCATGGATGATCCAGACGAGTTGTTGTAGTCAAATGGTAATGAAGGTTTGATTATTATGCTACTATGATATATTTCAGTGTCTGAAACTTAAGTTCAAGAGTTCTCTTGTGCCTGAGTTTTTCTTCACCAAGCTGCTTGAAGGTCGGATGCTTATGGAAGACTTGTCCACCTTTCTCACTAACTATTCCTTCTACCCACCTTTATCCTTAACCACTAACTTAAGTTAATGAGGACCTCATTTCATTATGCCTTGTTAGTCCATCTCTTGTGTTAAAATATTCTTGTATTGAGCTATGTCCATTTGCCCTCCACTCATAAAACCTACCTCCACCAAAACATTCTAATGGGTGATGGTCTTATCGTCCTCCAATATGAGGGTGACTCTCATCACTAACAAGGTGGAATATACCTTTCAACTAGTTTCCTTACTCATTCATACCTCCTTACAAACAGAGTCGGCTATTCCACCTCTTCATATAATTCAGTCAACTCATCTTAATCTTGTTCTTCATTCCTCACCTCAAACACCAATTTATTTGGTTCTTTATCCATTTGAGCCTCTTCATTCCTAGAAGTTCCTTTGACTTTCCCAAATAAAACATCTCAACTATAAACATTTTTTTCTCAATACTAGATCCCATAGCTTATATCCTTTCATTCCATCCTTATACCCGATGAAAATACACTTCACTTCCTTATTGTCCAACTTGTTCCTATTTTCCTTTGGAACATGCCCAAATGCATCACAACCAAATACTATGAGATGTGAAAGTGAAGGTTTCTTACCAATTTATACATGATGTGGAGTCAAGTCGACTAGCATTGATGAAGGAGACCTATTTACCAAATATTTTGTATTGTTGGTTGCCTCTTCCCAAAATTCCTGTGTGAGCCTGGCACCATTGAGCATGCTCCTTTCCTTTTCCATCAATCTCCTATTCATTCTTATATCAACTCCATTTTCTTGTGGGGTATATGGTGTGTTATTTTTGCATGCTATTCCACATGGCTTGCAGAACTGCTAAAAATACTTTCCATAGAACTCATCGCCATTGTTAGTTCTCAAAACCATGATATTCTTATCAATATGATTTTCCAAAAGATATTGGAACTCTTTGAAATTCTCGAAAAAATCTGATTTAATCATCAGGAAATATATCCATGTCTTCCTGGAAAAATCATATATGAAGGAAACATAATACAAATATCCTCCTAGTGAGAGGACTAGTATAGGTCCAAACATGTCGCTATGTATCAATTCCATAATCCAATTTTCCCTTGTAGCTCCATATATGCATTGTTCAAATAAATTAACTTCTAAATTACTTGGTGAATGTGGATCTCTTTTTTTGAGCCATTATTGTAGTCTTTGGCATTGCATTTGGGCCACGATATTATATGCTCTTTTTGAAGGTTTTGTAGGGTTTGTAGAGTCCTTTAAAAAATAAGTTATTAATGATTTCTTTGAAAAAGTTAGAGCTAATATACTCAAGATTACTCTACTGGGGCTCATGCCAATGTTATTGTAGCTTTGGCTATAATCAGGTAAACGATCCTTTTTTTGTATATGTATATGTATGTTTTTGTATAAATATAATAAGTATTTTTCCAAAAAAAAAATCAAGGTCAAATATGATGTAAAGGAATTCAATTTGTCACAAGGGTGGTTAAATGAGATAATATAGGTCAAATAAAGGTTCTTATGTTTCACCTTTTCTTGAATCATCTTCTCTGATGGTAATTGTTGTCACTATCCCTTCCCTGCTTAAAAAAATTTGTTAACCTTTATTTTGTAGGAACATAGATTTTTTGGGTACTAATAACACCATGTTTACACCTCTTATGTCTTGGCAAGGTTAACTATTTCCAAAGAACATCAAAAATTGAAATCCTTATGTCACATTCCTCTTCTGAAAAAATAATTTGTGTCATTTTTTCTTTATTACATTGTTCTTTTCAATGTTGTATAAGTGTAATAAGTGAATTGTGACATTTGCATGGTATTTTTAAAATTTGGGTCATTTTTCTTCCATTTTCTGGATAATTAGATCATACTTTTTGCCATTAGGAGTGCACACATAGTAATCTATGAATGAATTATTTCTTTTCTTAAAACCTCTTGCTCCTTCCCATAGCTAGTTTTCATCGAAGTTGAAATTCTCACATTTCATTTTCCTCTTGCATGGCTTAAAGAGTCGAGTCAAAACACCATCAGTTTCACGACCACTCCTTTGAGTAACAACAACCTAAAATCAAGCCCTAATTAAAATTTATCCAGCAACTTTTGTAGGGCTCTTCAAACCCATATTAGCTTAGGTGTAGAGCTTTGGAATAGGATTGTGAGAATAACTTTCCAAAGCTACTAAACAAACATAAATATTTGAGTTAGGGAGTGAAATCCAAGGGTCAAGTACAAGGTCGCATTGGGGACAACAGAGTAATAAACCTTGATTTGTTGGTATTGGTGTTGACTGTCGATTGTCCCCCATCTACTTCGGTATAGTAGGTCATACCATAGAGTCCATAATCTTTTAGACTTTCTACCCAAGGTAACCTCACAAGTGTGAAGGAGTAACACTATGGTACAAGTGTGAAAGAGTAACACTATGATAATCATTATGAGCTTATTGTGATACCAACAAGATACTAGTAATGAAGTAGAACCATTGTACTAATTAGTGTTAAAACTTGATAGAACAATGCTTATGCATATCCAATTTCATAGACTGTTTAGAAATATTGATTAAAGAATAGAGAATTTTAACTGTAATTTTAGAGTAATTCAACCTTTTAATTTATCTTTTCTTTCAAAGAGTTCTAGTATTAATGAGAAAACATTTGTGTGTTCTTAATGAATAACATTTTTTCTAACCTTCTATAAATTACATAGAGCAGTATTGTTTCATCATTTCCTAGTAGCTTCCATTAATTTTTAAATGTAAAGAGTTTAACTTGTCTACTGTGATTGCACCTCTTTTAGTCGGACTTCATCACTCTTTGCATTTGTTTTTCTACTCCCCAACCAAATTGAATTCCCATTGTTGTCCTAAATATTCCCTGCTTCACTATAGAAACAACTTTTGTTGTGTATTTATGCACAAAATATTTTGTACATGAAATATTTTGTTTGCAAGCTCATCAATGCCCCATCAGTAACTTAAGAGTGGTTAGTTACTCATGAGTCATCACTAAGTTAGTGGAGTGATGTTAGTTCTATGCATTAATGATTCTCCACTAAGGTAGAGGATAGTTGTTATTATGAGTCTTGTATTAGAATGTGCCCCCCTCCTAACTTCTAATTCATTCACCTTACTATCAATATTGTCAAATTTTGTTTCTTAATTTGAGTACCAAGTACATGGAGATATTTTCATCTGTATTTTAGGATTTATAGGTGCATTCCAACCCTTTGGTGTGCAAGTGCCCCCATATGTATTTTTAGGATTTATAGGTGCATTCCAACTCAAAACAATACAAAACAATACATGGTTTGGAAAAAATCATCAAAATCGGAGGTCTAATGACAAAGATATCGAAGATTGAAAATATTCCATTTTTAGGTATTCCTATGACAACTGCAACTATATTCTTATGCTTTCAACAGATTACTTCTCTGGTTTAATTTTTCCATTGAAAAACACATCTTATGACATTTGAAATGATATATTATATACTTTATGAGGAAGAATTTATCATTGTTTCAATATTGGGTAAGTATGGATAAAGAGTTGAAATAGTTGCAACAAAATTTCATTGAGAAAGAGAAAAATATAAGAGACTAGCTAATATGAGCCATAATAGAAGGGAATTTTAGAAGAAGATATGAGTACCAAAAGGAGATGCATATTCTATATGAGTTGCAAAAGGAATCTTCCCACATTGCTTCACATCTATGACATCAACGCTTGCAACTATCATTGGTATGAAAGGAATAATAACTAAAATATGAGGAAGAGGAAGAAGACGTAACTGCAAATATTGAATATCCTCCTATATATGATCAAACTCCTTGTGAATAGGGTTTAGAAGGCTCAAGAGGTTCAAAACATATCCCAACTTCTCTTTCAAGAATATATTCCTCCTCGACGAATCTCTAATTGTGCAAAATGATGAATCTCCCTATAAATGGGATCAAAATGAGAATGCAATCGTTCAACTTATTGAAGAGAAGATAAGCATTAGAAAAAAATAATTCCAATATGATCCTCATCTCATGAAGCCTTACATGGTGTCACTATCTAGCTACACTAGAAAGAAACCACAAAGATCAATATGGTGATAATGACATCCATAGTGTAATGACCCTTGATTATTAAGTATAATTAATTTAATAATATAATCCTAAAAGATTAGCTAAACTACATTTATATCTTAAAATAACATTTCTAATTGATTATTATTAATGAGTTAGTCATGATGGTTAATGAT
>JASDQU010109045.1:0-53404 GCA_032191745.1 Picea mariana | reverse complement strand
AAGCGCAGCATCGGATTGAAAGAGGCCTCTGTTTTTCTTTACATTCAAGTAATAATGCGTGTCAAATGTTCGAAAACTACCGGGATCCATCTCTACTATTGTCTTATTGTCCCCAGGCTTGCATTTTATCTTGAGATGAGCTGCGTAAGATTTATCCAAGGACGGATCCATATCTCCTTTTCCTGTAAAATTGTAAAGCCTGCTGCTAAAAGAGTTGCAGTGAGACATCCCTATTGTGTGGCCGCCTGCACCCAGTAGCGAACTATATATAAATCTTGATGCAATAATTAAGTTCAATCTCCTTTTAACAGAACAGATAAATAGCTCTGGAGTATGAAATGTAGTGGATTTCTTACCTGACAACACAACCAAATCCTTAACGTCAAGACCGTTGCTGGCAAATATTGATTTCAGTTTGGAGAAAGTTGCGTTGGGAGGAGGAAGTTTTGTGACAGCTTCATTCTGAATGGACACCACTCCATCTCTACGTCCAGTTGGAACGTTCCAGAATGGTCCACCCAACTAATATGTTCATGAATTAAACATCATCTTAAAGACTGTCCGGCAAAACTGATGATTAAACAGGAAACTAAATGAAGGGATTTATTGAGTGATTTGTGTTACCATATGAACAGCATCTCGTGCGACGAGTGCAAGAATATCGGCGCATGACACCACTCCCGGACACACCTTCTCCACTGCAGCTTTGGCTGCGTCGATGACTTGAAATCCTCTCAGTGTCAGATTCGGAGCTGCTTCCTTTTCTGCCTTCCTTGATTTTGTTGAATTGAGAAGCACCGATCCATCGCAACCCTGCACCAATCAAGTTCACGTTCTCGTCAAAAATATCAATCTATTATATTGAGCCTGTAAATGCTATGCTCTAGTCTCACTGCACCATATCTACAATATAGATAGTAGGTGTGAAAGCTTAAATATACTCACTCTGACAAAGCAGTCATGAAAATGCATTCTGAGAAGAGGTGCGGCCAGAGTTGGGGCTTTGGATATGTAGTGTGCAATTACTTCTTCTACTACATTAGAAACTCCGGGGCAGGTCTTGTCATAGAAGTTCAGTTCCAGTCCTCCAGCTGCATCTGTCAATGAACATCCAAATATTAAAAAACTTGCAGCAGAAAACAAAATTGTAGCCATTTTACCCATGTAAATGCTTTGGAAAGAGCAATTCTGTTATCACTATAACATTAGCCTCGACAGCAACGCAATTTATAGTCTGAATAGTTGTGCAAGGAGTTGCGTGTTGATTTTGACTGAAAACAAACACGGAAGACATAAGGAAACGGGTTATGATTGGATTTGGTGGATGTGCGATAGTCATCCCAGCTGGTATCGCTACTCTTCTTAGAATATAATTTCTGGACCAGTGTGTAATTTGTTTACTTCAAATATAAACAATATGTTATGAAGCTTCATATCCCTACTCTACTCAATGAGCGGCTGTATTGTCGGTTTCTAATGCTCATTCTCTGCCACATCTTTCCACGACTTTTTTTCCCCAAATTTTCAACCCCCACGTGACAGGTGATATAGTACCAACATTTAAACTACCTCATATAATCACACAGAATAATGCCAAGTGGAATTGTTTATGTTGCAAGTGAAAACGATACAGGGATAACAATAATAATGGAAAGAGGCAAGGTATCGTTTTCGCTCAGCAGACCGACAAAGAAAAAGAGTATAACTCCTCCTAAACATTACATTAATGTGCACATTTTTTTTATTATTTTTTTTCAATTTAAAAGGGTTTTCACTTTTATTCAATTTTTTTTTCATAATAAATCTGAGTTATGATAAATTTATGTTAATTATTTTCATATATATTAAGTATCAATTTTTATATTAATCATGAAAATAATTATATATCTATCTCATTAGGAACACTCTATTAAAATATTTTAATAATAACAAAATTATTACTTTCAAATACTTTATAATAGTAAAAAATAATAATGTAATTTAAATTCATAACCAAAATACCAAATATGATACATGAAATCCATTATTTCTGAAACAAAAGACTCACTCTACACAAATGTTTAACATTAAAATATTTTATTTATACTTATATTAAGTTTTAATGTTATATATAAATTTTATATAAAACCTTAAAAAAATCACACATCTCCTCTTCATATTAAATATAAAAACACTTATCAATAAATATATTAAAAATATATTCAATAATATTAAAAATATACTCAATCATGCTCTCCAATAATAAATTAGTTCCTTCACCTTTCACTTATTTTTAATTGTCCAAAGCAATATTTTTTTATAAATAAAATCATGCCACAATCAATAAGGGAACTCTCTACACAATATTACATTGTCAATTTGACATTTATGCTTTCTAATGACCACATAACAATTATTCATACTATGTATATAAATTTATGTTGCATAAGTTTCTTAAATATATGAATATTGGAAACTTGGTCCCAAATGAATAGAAGTTTTTCTCAAATTTACATGAAATTTGAGTTGAGAAAAAAAATTATACATAATATATATTAAAAATATATAAAAAAATATTTTAGATTATAATGATACTTTTGATTACAATGTATAGAAATATTTGTACATTTTAAATCTTATTTCAATAAAATTGAAGAGATAATGTTTCTCCTATTACAACAACTACAATATTGAAATTACTAATTTAATTTGTGCTAATAATTATATGAATATATTTAACACAATACTGAAACTTGAATATCCATAAATATTCCATTAGAAAATGAGAAACAAAATTGAAAATACATATATACAATTTTAACATCTTGTTAAAATTAAACTTTACATATATAAACTTCAAACATCTTTGTAAATTTGAAGCATTATTCTTTTTTGATTGGAAAAAGAAAAATAGTACTACTCTTCTAATATGAAAATACAATAAAAGTCAATGATATGGTTGGTTGATATTAACTACATAGTGTTTTCATGTTTTAGTTTGGGCTTAAAAGAAAACATACATGCATTAAAAGTTTTTCATATCCACAACTATAAAGTGAGTATTATTAAGTTTTT
Organism: Picea mariana; assembly: GCA_032191745.1. NCBI lineage: Eukaryota > Viridiplantae > Streptophyta > Pinopsida > Pinales > Pinaceae > Picea > Picea mariana. The sequence continues at coordinate 50,350 of JASDQU010109045.1, read as the reverse complement.
TCACTTAACTAATTTTTAAAATAATATTTACCTATAGTTTAGTCTTTTTTTATAGTGATATTTTGAAAAAATATAATGAAAATATTTATAATAAAATATGTATTTGTAATAATGGAATAAAAATATTTAAGTTTTGATTTAATATAATTATAATTTAAAACTCTTCTTTTAGCAAACTAGTTTCCAAGATCACATTTCCTTGATGTTGAAGCTCCCAAAAGACTCCTAAATTCCCAAAACAATTCCTAACCAATTAGAGACGTTTCCTTACTAGTTCCCTCTCTTAATATATATTTCTAAATTATATATAATTCCATAAAACTCTAACTTCCAAATCATACTCCAAAAAATCAAATGATAAATATAAAAATTTAGAAGGGAGCGTAGTCTCATTCAAAAATGCATGGTATGAGATTGAAACAGATCTTCTAAATACAATTTAGAGAATAATTTTCTTTGACAGTAGATATAATGTAAAAATTTAGTTGGTGTTATACATTATGTTTTTTTCATTAATATAGTATGTAATTATGTGAACATTTTTTTGTTGTGTTTAAAGGCATTTTTTACAATATGAGAGAGATGTGTAATTCATTGAGTAGTTAACATGGACTTGAAACTTGACATTTAAAATAATATTAATAAAAAAATAATATTTCAATATCTACCATAAATAAAATATTTCAATATCCATGTTAAACAAAATAATTATATATCAACTCTATAGAAAGAGATAGAGTAATTGAAAGTAAAAAAATTTGATTTTTTTAATTGGTGCTTTCTATTTCCTAATGAGGGAGATGCATAATTCCTTCAATGCTTAATATTATGGAGTTGACATGAGTTATTTAGAAATATATTGACAAGAAAAACATAATTTCAATGTGAACTATAAATAAAATATTTCTATGTCCAATTATATATATATATATATATATATATATATAAAACAATTGAAAGTTGACACATTGTCTTTAAAATATTCTTTAAATAAAATAATTTTATATCAACATTTACCTTCAACTTCAAGTAAAAATATTTTGTAACAACTTTGTAATTGAAGTGCTTTCTACTTCTCCATATGAAGGAGATGTGTAATTCCTTCCATGCTTAATATAGAGTTAACACATGTTATTTAAAAAATGTTAATAACAAGTAAGTATTCCAATATCATATATATATATATATATATAACAATTGAAAGAAAAAAAAATTCTTATGGTTAAAACATTTGAATGGTGGATTGAGTATGAGGGAGATGTGAAATTTCTTCCATGCTCAACATGGAGTTGACATGTGACATATATTAAGAACCAAAATATATTCATCTTAACTCTGAATCTACCATGAGTGGAGAAGCATCAAATAAAAATTGAAGAAATGTTTTCATATGGAAGGATTTGATTCCTCTCCCATCCACTCCCTTGAAATTAAAAATTCATTTAGATTTTAAAAACTTGAGGAAACTTTTGCAACTTTAAAAGACTTTATCTAAAAGAACTTATTTTAATATAAAATAATTTTTCATTTCAAGAGACTTGATCTCTTTGGGGTCATGATAAATATGGACTTATATAAAAGAAGTTGTTTATATATATAAAGAACTAGTATATATACATCTTGTAAACATCATAAAACTAAAATATTTTAACCATAAGTATTTTTTTACTTTCCATTGTTTTATATATAAATATTGAAATATTTTAATTAAATTGAATAATGTGTTTTTATTTATGGCCACTTGTCAAGTCCATATTAAGAATTAAAGGAATTACACATCTCCCTCATACTCAAAAGAAATGATTAAATTTCACAGATATTTTCCATTTTAATGGTCAAATAAGGATAATTTTTAAATTTACACTCATTAATGAAGTTCACTTAATTTTTTAAATCAGAAAAACAAACCCATATATATATATATATATAACAATTTTCTGAATTTGAATGTTGATTTTTGTGTAAAGCATAATAACAAGACACAAGTAGCAAAGGCTAGTACAGGTTACAAATTCTATAGCAGATGGAGGTTGAAACTTGCAAGATGCATGCATAACACATTGCATAAGTTACAAATATTATAACACAAGGTGTAGGCTCAAACTTACAAAGTTACAAGTCAGGAGGATTCTTTGGAAATTGGACCACACTACCCAAAACCTGCATCCAGGTTAAGGCTCATTAATATTAAATTGCAATTGTAGTGATGGAAATTGTCTTAGTTTGACTAAATGTAGAAAACACCTTGCACAATTATTTTCTCATTATATTTGTTTTTTTTAGAATCCACATTTAAATACTTTCCCATCTGTGTTTTTAATGTCTTCCTAAATCGTGATAATACTAATAAACATGGGTGCAACCAACCTCTCACAAGATCTATTTTATTTCATTTTAGAAAAAATTAATAGTTGTTATTTAAAAAGACAAATCCAAAAAATTTCAGTAATATTTGTTATTTCATTGTATTAATAACTATACTTATTTCAAATTTTGCAATCCATAACTTTTATTATTATTTTTACAACAATCATTCATAACCACTTTTTTCCTTTTCCCTTAGGTTGTAGCTATCTTGGCATCATTGCATGCATAGTACTTAGTGTTTGGTGGATTGTATTTGTACAATGATTGGATCTACGTTGAATTGAGGCACATAAAAAAATATGGAATCTCTTATTTGGTGATTTTCAAGATTGAAATTCTGTGCATAGTGGTATATCAAGGTAATCTTCTAAGATTTTTTGTTTATGTTTTTAATGGTGTTGTATTCTACGTGAAACAATTTGAGGATGTTATGTTAAATGTAATTTCATAATAATTTTATGTTGTGTGTGGGATGCTTTTGTATTTACAATAAAATGAACAAAAACACATATGAGACATAATATTTAAATGAGAAAAAACTTGAAGGGTATGAGTGCTTGTCAAATTTATACACTGCTTGGAAGAAACTATAGATAAATAAGATTTTTTTAACTTTCAATTACTTTATCTCTCTCTAAGTTCGTGCAAAATTATTTTACTTAAGGTCGAAATTCAAATATTTTATTTCTGGTCGACTTTGAATTTTTTTTGTTATTAATATGTTGAGCATGGAAGGAATTATACATCTTTGTCATATTGGACCATCACATAAAAAAATGGTTACAAAATGTTATACAACATGCATACAAATAATATTGATGTGATCAATGCGTTATGAAATATTATATAAAAATGATTATTCGAAAAGGTTATATAAAAATAATAACAAATATACTTATCAACATTGCTAAATAAAGAACAAACTCTCACAAGCTACATAGTGAAACTTGGCATTGGAGAACTCCCAAAACACCAAGTGGGTATAAGATGAAAAACACTTCCTCTTTGATTGTCTTGTCTTCCACCTTACCTACCTCCATAATCTCCTAAGTCCAAACTATGGTGATTTTGGAACCCTTTTCTCCAATTTTTTTGAGCATAAAAATACAATTTTAAAGAAATTGAAGTAATCTCTCCAATAAACCAATTGGTCTAGTACAAGTTAATCATCATCATCATAAAAAAAAATTTAATTTATTTTTAATTTTTTTTTAGATGTGTATTTAGTTTAGGAATGTATAAATGTTTAATTTTTTTTTTAAATATATTTAAATTTTTTTTAGATGTGTATTTAGTTTAGGAATGTATGAATGTTTTTATTTGAATTGTTTAAGTTTTTTCCAAATTTTCACATCCACATATGTTTGTTGAAAAAACACACACCCATTATTAACATGTGTGTACTTCTGCATGTAAAAAAAATAAAGCGTTCTCTATTCTATCAAATTTATTAGATCTAAATCCCAAACTTTTACATAACATTTTCCTAGCCACTATGTGTTAGGATATTGTTAGAGTTGGTCATCCTTCTAGCGTTATTAACATGGTTTCTACAGGCAACATTTTTATGATAAGCTAGTCTATCCTTCTAACTCAAATGTATGTAAATCTCATTTGGATCATGTTTTTAGCTTTTAAAAATGACGTTATGTCTTGCTGGAAATGTATATAAAGAATGATTTGAACATAGATTAGCAGCGCCACTAGATTGACGATCAATTCGGACAAATCCATCTTTCACTTTGCCAATATTTAACCCGCTCTCCTAGACCAGATCAAAGGTATTTCCCCCCACACCTTCTCTCCACTTTCCTTTGGTCTCAATTATCTAGGCTACCATCTAAAATCAAACTCATGCAAGCCTTCATACTGGAACTGGCTACTTTCCAAAGTGGAAAAAAGAAAAGGACATTGGTGCACAAGGTGGCTCACACTTAGTGGCAGGTTTACACTAATCAAAGAATTCCTTGAGGGACAAGCAGTCTATTGGATGACCCTAGCATCTATTCCCTGCTCGGTCCTCACAAAACTCCGAAAGATGATCTTTAACTTCCTTTGGTCTGGCTGCTCTGAATATCCCCGACAACATCTTTGCAACTGCCTCACCCTGGCTAAGACAAAATAGAAGGGAGGTTGGGGGATTCAAAATTCTATTATATTCAGTCAAGCTCTTGTGATCGCATCTCTCTGGCAATTTCTGACATGTCTGGGCATTTGGAATTCTATAATTATTGATAAATATCTCAGCCACTAAATAGTAAAAATCTAGCTACTAGCACAAGAAACCATTCCCAGAACAACTTCATTATTCTGGAGGAACATCACAAAAACAAAAAGTTTGATCATCCGTTGGCTTTGTTTTCTCCTAGGCTTGGGCTCTACCATACAAATTGGTCATGATCGCATCAGTGGGATGAACACTTCATTCGCACTTTCCCCACAAATTTTATCACATCCACATTCAATTAACATATGATATCTTTCTCAAATTAAAGAGACATCCACAACAGATCATCAACTAGACAGATGGGTCACCAATGCAACCATAGGACTGAATCTGTTCTTAGCCAGCGAATGGAACGATTTTTGTCTAGCCCCCACTTTCTTGCTCATCCACCTCACTAATTCAGAAGACCATCCACAATGGGCAGGGGGTGAATTCTTAGGTAATCTATCTGTACAAAAGTTTTACACTGCAATATCAAATGCACTCCGGTGCACAACTATCAGAGGCTAGGAAAAATGATTTTGGAGATGGCACATTCTTCCCAATGTAAAATGTTTTACCTAGCTGTTGATCAATTACAAATTAAATACTCGGGATGTTTTGCTAAAAAAAGGCGGGTCTAGTCCTAGATTTTTCCACTTATGTCGTCTTGATTCGAAAATAACAGACCATCTCTTTATTAATTTGTTATTCACAAGACAGTTCTGGCGAAAAACTACATTGACATTAAATCTCACTTCTTCCTGGGATGGATTTACACTCCTGGACTGTTTTAAAACATGGGCACAAAAAGAGAACAAACACATGCATCTACCATCCATCATCTATTGGATGATCTGTCTTGAAAGAAACAACACCATATTTGAAAATGGTACTCCATCATCAACTACTGCAACTTATAAAGAACTTGGAATCTACAATTCTTGGAATGATTCACTTGCAAAAAAAACTAGACTTCAACGCGTATTAAAGGCACATAAACTTGATGACGTTCCTAAAACTTAGTTTGACGGAGCTGTGCCCACAAATGGGTCACTGAGTCTAGATGGAGAATTAATTAAAACCACTCACAACACCTTCTACAAATGGACTTTCAACTGTGGCCCAGGCACCAACATCAGGGCAAAACTTTTAGGTGCATGGGCCACACTTTACTTAGTATCCAGGGTCTACATAGAATCCTTACAGGTACTTGGAGATTCCAGTATTTTCATAGAATGGTTGAGTGGCAGGGGAGAAATCCAAGCAATCTCACTCTTGGCTTGGAAGGACAGAATTAGACTTCTACATCCATCCTTAAAAAAAATAAGCTACAAACACATTTATAATGAGCATAATAAAATTGATGATCTCCTCTCAAAGATTTCTCACCAAGAAAAAGTAGGAATCATAACATATCATTTCTAGATAGATGGCCATGAGGGCCCTCCACACTTTCTATCCCTATGCTAATATCAATAATAATTAATCCTATTTCCTTAGCGGACTTTCTAGTCATGAAAGATGGATTTTTTTACTGACCATATGTTCCATCATTTTGAACCTCATCTACTTGGCAGCCCACTCATATAGCCACATCTTCAATTATTACATGCTTGAAAATTCTCCATGTTGCTTCAACCTTTTATAACTCTCTCTCTTTGCTGGTCGAAAGACTACAAATGGGGAAAGTTATAATCTGTATCATCGTGACCGTGATTGTAATTTCGTGTTTAGAACACAAATTATATAATACATATAATGATAAATTTTCCATTTCGAAAATAAGATTACTGATAAGTTTCTATACATTTTTAATCACATTTGAAAGAACTGTAGAAACTTAGTTTCCATACAATCCTTGTTGAAAAAGTTTGTTTCCTTCACCAATTCTCCTCCTCCATCATATTTTGTAATGGTTATACATGTGGTTTTAAATTTTGAAAAACAAATCAACCACTATTATGAAAGGAACATCATTAGTATTACTCTAAGTAGTTTATTATAAAAGGACATTGTTAGTATTACTCTAAGAAGTTTCAAAAGCATCGAGCTAAAGATAATTGTGGTAGGGAAGGAGAAATTACAAGTTTAATTTTTGTGTGCATGGTAGATAAATTATAGTCTCAATACATTGTAGGAATTTGAAAACATGTAAGAGCAGATGTCAATCCATATGGAAGTGGTTAGAGAACAAAGAAAGATGGGAAGACTATACATAGAAATAGTAGGATTTATGGAACAAAAGGAAGATGTTTATAGAGACAAAGGAATATATGTTGATTTATTGGAAACTAATGTAAATAAATCCATTCAAATATTAACGAGAGTGATGAATACTCTCAATCCAAACTAGATATCATATCATATTATTGAGACTAGTTGAGATTGGGTTTGATTCAGATGGTCAATGTCCACATTGATGTTTATGATTAATATTGAAGTCACTATAAGAATCCCATTTCCATTTCCTTTTAACAAAGTCATTTTGGATCATTTGAAAGGAAAATAGGTAAAAATTATTAATTGAAACAAAGGTTGCAAGGGTATCATTTTATAGATTTTTGAATTGGCATTGTGTTTATGTGTAACATCCCGCTCTGGCACACTTTATGCGATCCTTGTGTTAAATGAGAAGGGATTAGCGGAAGGTTTAGAACACCTTCTGGTGGTGAGAGAGTTTGCGGACGTATTTCTAGAGGAGTTACCAGGGATGCTGCTGGAGAGGGAATTGGAGTTTACTATAGACCTAAAACCAAGAACCGAATTGATAGCTAGAATGCCTTATCGGATGTCAACCCCAGAGTTACAGGAGTTGAGAATGCAACTGAAGGAGTTGTTGGACCTAGGACTGATACGTCCAAGCGTGTCACCGTGGGGTGCGCCAATTATTTTCATATGAAAGAAGGATGGTTCGTGGAGGCTCTGCATTGACTACCGTCAATTGAACAAGGGTACGATCGAGAATCAGTATCCGTTGCCGAGGATTGATGATCTGTTCAATCAAATGAAGGGTGCGACGATGTTCTCAAAGATCGACTTGCGATCAGGATACCACCAGTTATGGATCAAGGAAGATGATGTCCTTAAGACCACCTTTAAGATGAGGTTTGGACATTACAAGTTTACTATTTTACTGTTTGGACTGACAAACGCCCTAGGGGTATTTATGAGTTTGAAGAACGGGGTGTTCCGTGAGTACACAGAAAAGTTCATCCAAGTATTCATTGACGATATTTTGATTTACTCTCGGATGATGAAGGAGCATGACGAGCACTTACGCTTGGTACTACAGTGTCTGCGAGAGCACAAATTGTATGGGAAGTTGTTCAAATGCTCATTTTATCGATCAAAGATTCACTAATTAGGGCATGTCATCTCCGATAAAGGCATCGTTGTGTATCCAACAAAGGTCGAGGCTATCATGGAATGGCCTGCACCGACGAATGTCCCAGAAGTGCATAGCTTCATGGGTCTAGAAGGATACTATCGACGGTTCTTCGAGGGATTTTCGAAGATAGTAAATCTGATCACGGAATTGCAGAAGAAAAATAAGAAGTTTGTTTGGACCGAGAAATGTGCAGAAGCATTTCGGAGGCTCAAGGAGTTGTTGACAACAAAATTGATACTAAAAGTCCCGGACATGGATGCAGACTTCTTGGTATGCACTGACGCATCCAAGGAAGGCTTAAGCGGAGTCTTGATGCAAGAAGGATGAGTGATCGCTTACATTTCAAGAAAACTGAGAAGGCATGAGGAGAACTACGCGACGCACGATTTGGATTTGTTAGCAATCATATATGCCTTGAATGTTTGGAGACACTACCTTGTTGGACAAAAAAATTGAACTAAAGACTGACCACTGTGGACTACAACACATCTTTACGCAAAATGACCTGAACATGCGACAATGATGTTGGTCGGAATTGCTTAGTGAGTACGATTTTGAGATTACTTACATAAAAGGAATAATGAACCGAGTGGCGGATGCATGGAGTCGGAGACCACACATATTTTCGGTGCTATCTCTTCAGATGAATCTACGTAAAAAGATTCTAACTTTATAGCATTATGGCGACTGGTACAAAGAGGTCGATGGTTTTATCGGACAAAACACAATGATGGTACCATGATTTGAAGGATTTTATTTGATAGTGACGGTTTGTTGAGGTTTAAAAATTGGATCTATGTACTGCTAAATGACGAGTTGAGGATGTTGATCCTGAGCGAGGCACATAGAGGAGTTTACATGGCTCACCCGGAAGTCACGAAGATGAGGGTGGACCTTAAACCCTTATTCTTCTGGAAGGGAATGAAGGCAGACATAGTCAACTATGTGGCCAGATGTCTAGAATGTCAGCAGGTAAAGGCTGAACATAGACACCCAGTAGGATTACTACAACCACACGCTATTCCAGAATCGAAATGAGAGGTTATTTCGATGGATTTTATTGTTGGATTACCATTGACGGCAAGGAGACATGACTCGATTTTTGTAGTAGTAGACACTCTGATGAAGAGTGCTCACTTTGTTCCTGTGCGTACGACGTATCGGGCACCTAACATAGCTAGAGTTTTCATTAGTGAGATTGTGAGGCTACATTGCATGCCTAAGAGGATTATATCCGATCGAGGATCAGTGTTTATTGGACGATTTTGGATGAGTTTCCAAGAGGCCTTGGGAACCCAACTTAACTTTAGTACTGCATATCACCCGGAGAATGACGGGCAGACTGAACAAACAAACCAGACCTTAGAGGACATGTTGCGCATGTACGTGATGGACCAACAAAAGGGTTGGGAAGAATTCTTTCCACGGGTGGAGTTTTCTTACAACAACAGTTACCAAAGCACCATTAAGATGGTGCTTTTCGAGTTTCTCTACAGGCAATCATGTCGGATGCCTTTGAGTTGGGATCATCTGGAGGATAGGGTCCTGGTGGGACTAGAAGTGATCCAATAAATGGAAGAGCAAATGAAAACAATAAGACAAAGGATCCAGGAAGCGCAGGATCAATAGAAGAGTTATGGCGATGTGCGTTGTGTCAACCATAGTTACGATGTGGCGATCGAGTATTCTTGTGGTTGGAACTGCATAAGAGTTCGATCCAGTTGGAAAAAGGGGATAAAACTATCTCCTAGGTTCATGGTAACCTATGATATTGTGGAAAGGAGAGGCTCGTGGCCTATTGACTAGCCTTGCCTGATTCTTGAGGCGTTTTGCACAATGTATTTCACGTCTCCGTTTGAGACATTTTGTTTAGTGATCCTACACATGTTTTGACTTGAGCACCTGGCGGGTGTCAGATGAGGCAGCACTCATGGCTGGGTTGATCTGCATCTTGGATCATCGCATTCGACAGCTACGGCATCGAACAATAGAGAAGGTCAAGGTCCAGTGGGACAACTATAGTCTGCACTCGGCGGCCTAGGAGGACGCATATGATATGCGCCAACAGTTTCCATTTTTGTTTGATAGATGGGCTTATAATACTGTGATACACTTTATTTCAACATTTATACCGTGAAACTTCGGGACGAAGTTTAGACCAAGAGGGGGTGCATGTAACATCCCACTCTGGCACACTGAGCGAACTTATTCTTTGAGGACACTTTCTCGCAAGTGATTCGGATTATTATGCTATTAAAACACAGACGTTATGGGTTGATGACATGGTTTAACTACATTGACATATACATGTGCTATTGACTCGGTTTTACTGAGTGTGCAGGATTTTGGACCTCGACGATGCAGAGGCATCAAACGAACCCCTTGGACTCCAGATCGAGTCAGGGAGTGTACCATTGGTGTTTGATTGTTTAGTGTGATATTAGTGCATCTAATTAGATGATATGATATGGATATGTTCTGACATGATTTGTTGATGATGCAGGCTGATGATAGCTTGCCGACCAGACTCACATGTGGAGTAAAGGGGTCACACACGACTACCAGAGATGTTGAGGGAGTGGTGTGGACAATAGCCCTGCCATATCCTACTAGCACTCCTGCCATGGCTCGAACTGTAGGTTAACATTTACCTAGTTCGAGAGGATCCACGATGCCATGAGGGAAGACTCCGACAGTCACTCACGATGACTCTAAGGGGCGCGCAATAAGGCGGGGACCTTATTCCTTAGAGGCTCTTAGTCTCCCACAAGTTCACCTGGTAGAGTATTGACTCCAGAGGTTATTGATGTCTACCAAGTCAGTCAAGAGGCGAGTGGCACCCTTGGAGCACATGGTGTATCCTGAAGGGCACGTCGTACAAGGAAACAAATGAGGTGAGTGGCACCCTTGGAGCACCTAGTGTGTCTTGAAGGGCACATCATGTTATTTTTGATAAATGAATGAATCTAGACAGCCTTAGGATGAGAATTGTGTTAAGAATTAAAAAAAATAAAAATAATAATAATAAAAAAAAAAATTATCCCTAATAAAATGTTGCCCATCACGAAAATTAAGGTCTAGGTCTAAATTATGCTAGTGGTAAAATTTTATCCTTTCAAAAAAAAAAAAAATCTCCGTTGGAATAAAATTTAAAAGAAAAAGGGGAATTAATTGTTTTATTATTTGATAATTTAAAATATACTAATTAAATGAGAAAAGGGAAAAAGGGTTAATTTCCACACTTGCCTTTTTGAGTTCTAATTAAAAGGGGAAAGAGGAAAAATCTAAGAATTTAGGAAACTAGGAAAAGAGGTAAACATAAAAAGGGAAAAAGGGGAACATAAGGGAAAAAGAGAAAGGTCAAACTTAGTAAAGCATCTACCATTTAAGAGATTTCTAATTTAAACTGAACTAACAATTTAATAAAAGAGAAAGTTATTAAAACCTGTAAGAGAATTTGGGGACACCTAGGAGTGATTCTAGGAGTAACTCTAGGTGGGTGAGGGAAATGAAGATAATTAATTAATTAAAGAATTTAGTTTATGGAGGAATGAAGGGGATGGGTGACACTTGTACGGGGAGGAATTTTTAGGAATTTAATTATAAAACTTAACTAAAAGAGATTTTTTGGAAAGTAAGGAACCACGAAACTCTATATAATGAAGGGAGGTGATGGAGGTTGGATGGTCTTCTGTTTGCGTAATGTTACACTGCAGAAATATCTACTTGACTGACTTAACTTGTTGGAGTTGGGATACCTAGCTCGGTGAGGAGTGGTAGCTCGTCCTTGCGAGGTGAGAAGGGAGCTAGTCGAAATCTCTGGATAGTGAGTGTGTGGCCCCTTTGCGGCTTTGGGGGCTAAGGGGGAAGAAGAGTACCCCTAGCATTGCTTGGGAGGTACCAGTGAAGTCTCATCGGTCGACATGCGGGAGTTTCACGGAGCGCGCAGGATCTCACTTAGAGGGGGCGATCTAGCAACGATACACTTTCTTCATTTTGTATGGTAAATTTTTTTAGAACTTATGCTTGAATATGCATTTTTACTTGGGTAAGTGAACTAATTGTCTAGATGGTATTCTGAAATTTTCTTAGCCTAGCTCGATGATAGATTGACTCCCATGGCTTCATTTTACCACACATATTGACCACCTTGCTATGTTGATTGTGACCTTCGTGGTTGTTTAGCCTCCATCCCTAGCTCATCAGTTCTCGCCTGAGCAGTTGGCTAGGAGCTTGATCTACGGTCGTCGCCTTAATGTTAAAATACCTATGGATCTCAACGCCCTGCTTTTATGTGTGAGGATGATGAGCGAAGGATGTCTTGTCAGCCTTCTACCTCTGTTTTCCTCCTTGGGTTGTTTGTTGTCTTGTGTCTTCTAGAAAAAGTACCTTTGCGTATGGATTTCATGCGCCCTTGTTGGTTTATCTCTGCACTTGTTTTGTTCTCCATGCCTTGAGGGCTTAACCTTGGATTTTTCTGTACTTGATTGAATCATCCCTACCCTAGTCTGCAATGGATCTCATGCCTGTGTTTTAACATTGAGACAGTGATTTTATGTGCTGCGTTGGGATAGAAAAATAGTGGATGACCCTGCGTTTTCTTGGTATAGCAAATGTAAATATATGAACAATGATTTTTATTTTTAATGGGTGACAGAGAATTTATATAAAATGAACATGAAATGGTTGTATTGTTATTATTGTTGAATCAAAGTGATATAAATCACAGTTATACAATCGCAACAATGTGGTTAGTATTGTTATTATTGTTGACTCGCAGGTATACAAATTGTCGTAAGGTCTTTAGTATTGTTATTATTCTTAGTTCGCAAACATACACATCCCATAAATGTTGTTAGTATGGTTTAATGCTAAATCTGAGTTCGATCAGTGTAAGTGTGCACTTGGCAACGTGTTATACCATGCATGAAGGCGTTATGAGAACATTGAGTCATTTATATCATGGTCAGTATTATCTGATATACATATTTATGAGGCATATCCTAGTGATATCCCTGAATTTTGAAGTACAACTATTGATTGTTGCGCAGACTGTGTATTTTGTTGACAAAATATCTTTTTGCTTGTGAGCTGGTGATGGTGGGCGCAGTTCGTGTAGTGGAGTGTGTTTGGGTAGCTATGGTGGATAGCGTTTTTAAACATGCATTGATGACAAGCAAGTAACACAGTACAAAACTTTTCTTTTAAGATAGTGATATCACTGTTGAATTAAACTATTTACCGGACAATAATCTTGATTCCTTTGTCCCAGATTTACAAGATTAATTCCTTTGGTGTACAACGATTGTTGTTGGTAGCAACATTGTTTTAGTTGACATTGCATTGTAAAATACAACAAACTTCAAGATATCACCCAACAAAAGTGTGATAACCTCAACGATTTCGAATTACACAGAACAACAAATTGTTGGGCAGTCAAGTGTTGGGAAGCGAATGATAAAACCCAACCAAATGTTGACAGTATTGTTCTCTACAATGCTACTCCATTATCATTTAGAGAGGGATAACTCCATCATGATTCTAGAAGTAATGCCAGTGAATCGATTTCACTATTTCTAGCAAATTAATAAATTCCGAGTTTAGCGTGAACACCAGGAGATGCCCTTATGGACAGTAAATTTCTCTAAGTTGTCTCTCCGTTTCTCTGCGTTTTTTCCATTGGGAACAGTCGCTGCATCCTTCCCCAGTCACTGTGTTCACGTTTTTCTTTTAGGAACAACTCGAAGTCCTTCCTGAACCCACCTCAAAGTTTTCCTTTCATCTGAACGAATATTTTAGTGAGATTTTGTTATAGCCGTGTTGCCCACCTCACTGCTCAGCTACCGACTTGCCAATCTCCCCTTAGATGGATCCTACCGATTGGTAGCGTTTCCATTGTACCTTTCTCATTAAATACTGAAGGGATAACCACCTTCTCCTTTTTCCTGGAAATTCACTAATTAAGAATCCAGTAAATTGTTTTACCCTATAATCAAATTAATAGCTTGAAGTTTTTGGGTGAATCGTTGCTTCCCTTATCTTGGAGTTAAATCTTAAGTTTTTTTTTTTAACTTAATCTTTTAGAGCAGCTTGTGAATTTCTCATTGAGGAAGAATTTTATTTAGGTTAGTCCTCCATCACCTATGTTTGGTTACCTAATTCTTTGTAGCCCCCTTTGTTGCCTTCACTTTTGTCCTTATTGAGATTTTTATCCTTCCTTGAGTAATTCCTTGAATGATGGTGGTTAGGGGTGAATTTATGAACTTCCTTGATGTAAGGCTTAACCTTTCACTGGAGTGAAGCATTTAAAGGTCAATAAGGATCGGGTTAGATCTAGGGGATGTGTGTAGGGAGGGCATTTTCGATGCTTGGATTTTAATAACTTAAGTGGTTTTGAAATAACAAAGACTCTTGTTTATAAAGTTGTTGTGCCCTAGATTTGAGGTGCCGGTCGTGATTAAGGGAGAGCCTTGAATGGGTAAGGCATATGCATCCTTGGATTAAAGAGGATTTTTTTCATGACTTTAGATGGATAATCTATGCTGAAACAATTTGCAACTTGACGTGCCTTGTTATAATGGAACCCATGTTAAGTTAGAATGTAATCGTGGACTGGTTAGCCTGGATGATTGGTGGGGTAGAGGATGATGTAGTGTGGGCTGGCGTCACCCCTTTTCTTCATCCTCTTATGTCTCATTGATCTTTTATGTGGGGGTAGGTATAGTCTCCCAGTCACTATTCGGTTCCTAGTGCATCTGAGTTTCCTAGAGTCCTTGGTTCGGATAGCTTATGTTTGCGCCGAGGTTATTGATGCATCTATCACCTGGGAATGACATGATTCTTGATGCGATTATCATGGTGTGCCTTGTGGGATAGCGGTGAGTGAGACCTTGGCCGGAGTCAGTGCGTTCGGTGTGAGTTTGTCAGGTGTTGCAAGTTTCTTGGTGCCTGGGTTGAACACCGTCAGGCATTAGGATGGTGCACCTTGAGGTTCTCGTCTTGCTCATCTAGGCCATTGTGTAGGGGTGAGGAGGTTTTCCCTCAGCTTGTAGGTGTGGTCGTGTTGTGTCGGATGGGTATTCAATCCTCCATGTTATTCTGTGCATGTTTTCCCCAGTCGCCCTTATGCCTTTGTGTGGAGTCTTAATTGTTGTTGCTTGTTCTACGAGCGTGGTGCTCACTGCCAGCTGTGTCGTCTAGCTGTAATCGTCATTGTTCTACTGTTTTTGTCAAAAAAAAAAAATTCACTGTTGTCTCGCTTGCAAACGTAACGATGGGGTCGTTACATATGGTATCCGAGTGGGTTCAACCCTGCGACTATGGATCACCATGATTTCCATTGCAGTAAACTTTGAGTATCATTATAGCACTGCTTAAAAATTTAACGAGATCATCTGGTGATCTCATTTAGAGGACACCTCGGAGGTTCACAACGTGGTGTCTTGGAAGGAGTTGTGACGCCTCCAGAAGTTTCTGCACCCTCAGAGTCGAACCCCCCATGGGGAGGAACAAGTCCTTGGGTTGGATATGCTTGCTGTAAGGGACGATGATGGTCTAACAAAGCCCTTCTAGGTATTGTCAAAGGGCCTTGATTCATCATCGGTACTGAGATGAGGCCAGGGCACCTGTACCCCTGAGGGTCCACATCGCGCCCTAGCTAGTACCGTTAGCATCCATCGAGAACTCAAGAGAGCTAAGTTCTAAAGCCCACGAATGTCGCGGATGGCTGTGTCGTTGAGGCACGGTTGTGGAGCAAGGCGTTGTGCTTCATGCTTCATGATTACGACCTACAGCCTAAAAGTCCGCATGGTGGTCTTTCAAATGTAGGGGAGTGCTCTTCTATGGTGGAAGATGCTCCTGCCACTTTTGAACATGGTCGTCGACGACGTGTCATGGGAACTGTTCAAGGAATGGTTCCAAGAGAGGTATCTTCTGAGGAATTCGTTGAGCATCATCTCCACAAGTTCGATGCCTGGCGACAAGGTAACCACACGGGGCCTGAGTACAAGGCCCGTTTTGGACCTGCTTCGGTATGCTCTGCACCCAAATTACAGAGAAAATTACAGTCAACAAGTTTGTGTTGGCCTTGGTGTTAGAATTCAACTTCTACTTTGATTACCAGGATTACTGGGCCGAAGAAAGTATGTCAGAATGTGGGGAGACACACTACCAACATGACTACCTGATGGAGAGGATTAGATCATTTGGATTAGCTGGACCCACTACCGTGGGAGATATGGGCAAGGCCCATTAGATTCATGTAGTGGTGCATAACCACTAGGCAGAGCATCAGTCGACTATGCTCGAGATGGCAGGTACCGTCGCTGACCAGACCCTTAGTATTTTGATAGATCCCAGTGCGACCGAGAGTTTCATTTCCGGTGCAGTGCTAAAAAGGATTAAGGTAAAGGTAGTCGAACAGGATGAGTTTAGATTCGTAGATATGGCCTCGAGATCCAAACAAAAGGTTGGAGGAAAGGTTACGGGTTGTATCCTTAATCGGGGAGAGTTTGTCACAAGGGCCAACCTGTACGTCACGATCCTAGGATCTTATGATGTCGTGATTGGTATGGACTGGTTGGAATCGCATGAGGTGATACTCAATTGTAAGATGAAATGGTTGAGATTGGTTGATGACAAGGGACAGAGACGTGTGATTGTAGGGTGGAACCAGGGAGTTTCCCCGATTTTCATCTCTTCCTTATAGCTACGGAAGAGCATGCGCAAGGGGTGCAAGCTTTATGCGATCCTTGCGTTAAATGAGAAGAGATTAGCGAAAGGTTTAGAACACCTTCCGATGGTGAGAGAGTTTGCAGATGTATTTCTAAAGGAGTTACCAGGGATGCCGCCGGAGAGGTAATTGGAGTTTACTATAGACCTAAAACCAGGAACTGAACAGATAGCTAGAACACCTTATCGGATGTCAACCCTGGAGTTACAGAAGTTGAGAATGCAATTGAAGGAGTTGCTGGACCTGGGACTGATACGTCCAAGATTTTTACCGTGGGATGCTCCTGTTATTTTCATATGAAATAAGGATGGGTCATGGAGGCTTTGCATTGACTACTGTCAATTGAACAAGGCCACAATCAAGAATTGATATCCATTGTCGAGGATTGATGATCTGTTCGATCAAATGAAGGGTACGATGGTGCTCTCAAAGATCGACTTGCGATCGGTATACCACCAGTTACGGATTAAGAAGATGACTTCACTAAGACCACCTTTAAGACGAGGTTTGGACATTATGAGTTTACTGTTTTACCTTTTGGACTGACAAACGCCCCAAGGGTATTTATGAGTTTGATGAACGGGGTGTTCCGCGAGTAATTGGACAAGTTCTTCCAAGTATTCACTGATGATATTTTGATTTACTCTCGGATGACAGAGGAGCATGACGAGCAGTTATGCTTGGTACTACAGTGTCTGCGAGAGCACAAATTGTATGGGAAGTTGTCCAAATGCTCATTTTATCAATCAAAGATTCACTACTTAGGGCATGTCATCTTTGGCAAAGGCATCGCCGTGGATCCAGCAAAGGTCGAGGCTATCATGGAATGGCCTATGTCAACGAATGCCCCAGAAGTGCGTAGCTTCATGGGTCTAGCAGGATACTATCGACGATTCGTAGAGGGATTTTCGAAGATAGCAAATCTGATTACATAATTGCAGAAGAAAAACAAGAAGTTTGTTTGGACCGAGAAATGCGCGGAAACATTTCGGAGGCTCAAGGAGTTGTTGACAACAACACTGATACTAAAAGTCTCGAACATGGATGCGGACTTCTTGGTATGCACTGACGCATCCAAGGAAGGCTTAGGTGGAGTCTTGATGCAAGACGGACGAGTGATCGCTTACAATTCAAGAAAATTGAGAAGGCATTAGGAGAACTATGCGACACACGATTTGGAGTTGTTAGCCATCGTATATGCCTTGAAGGTTTGGAGACACTACCTTGTTGGACAAAAAATTTGAACTAAATATTGACCACTGTGGACTACAACACATCTTTACGCAAAACGACCTGAACGCACAAAAACAACGTTGGTCAGAATTGCATAGCGAGTAGGATTTCGAGATTACTTACATAAAAGGAATAGTGAACCGAGTGGCGGATGCATGGAGTTGGAGACCACGCATCTTTTCAATGCTGCCTCTTAAGACGAATCTATGTAAAAAGATTCTAACTTTACAACATGACGACAATTGGTACAAAGAGGTCGAGGGTTTTATCAGACAAAGCACAATGATGGTACCACGATTTGAAGGATTTTATTTGATAGTGACGGTTCACTGAGGTTTAAAAATCGGATCTATGTACCACTGAATGACAAGTTGAGGATGTTGATCCTGAGTGGGGCACATAGAGCAGTTTACATGGCTCACTCGGAAGTCACGAAGATGAGGGTGGACCTTAAACCCTTATTCTTCTGGAAAGGAATGAAGGCAGACATAGTCAACTATGTGGCCAGATGTCTAGAATGTCAGCAGGTAAAGGTTGAACATAGACACCCAACAGGATTACTAAAACCACATGCTATTTCGGAATTGAAACGAGAGGTTATTTCAATGGATTTTATTGTTGGATTGCCATTGACGGCAAGGAGACATGAATCGATTTTCGTAGTAGTAGACACTTTGACGAAGAGTGCTCACTTTGTTCTTGTGTGTACGACGTATCAGGCACCTGACATAACTAGAGTTTTCATCAGTGAGATTGTGAGGCTGCATGGCGTGCCTAAGAGGATTATATCTGATCAAGCATCGGTGTTTATTGAACGATTTTGGATGAGTTTCTAAGAGGCCTTGGGAACCCAACTTAACTTTAGTAGTGCGTATCACCCGGAGACTAATGGGAAGACTGAACGAACGAACCAGACCCTGGAGGACATGTTGCACATGTACATGATGGACCAACAAAAGGGTTGGGAAGAATTATTTTCATGGGTGGAGTTTGCTTACAACAACAGTTACCAGAGCACCATTAAGATGGCGCCTTTCGAGTTTCTCTATGAGCGACCGTGTCAGACACCTTTGAGTTAGGATCGGCTGGAGGATAGGGTCCTAGTGGGACCAGAAGCAATCCAAGAAATGGAAGAGAAAATGAAAACAATAAGACAAAAGATCCAGGAAGCGCAGGATCGACAGAAGAGTTATGCCGATGTGCATCGTGTCGACCATAGTTACGATGTGGTGATCGAGTATTTTTGCGGTTGAAACTGCATAAGAGTTCAATCCAGTTGGAAAAGGGGCTAAAACTATCACCTAGGTTCATGGTAACCTATGATATTGCGTAAAGGAGAGGCCCATGGCCTATTGACTAGCCTTGCCTGATTCTTGAGGTGTTTTTCACAATGTATTTCACATCTCTGTTTGAGACATTTTGTTTAGTGATCCTACACATGTTTTGACTTGAGCACCTGGCGGGGGATGGATGAGGGGGCACTCATGGATGGGCCTGTCCGCATCTTGGATCATCACATTCAACAGCTAAAACGTCAAACGATAGAGCAGGTCAAGGTCCACTGGGACAACTATAGTCCACAGTCGGCGACTTGGGATGACGCATTGATATGTGCTAGCAGTTTCCATTTTTGTTTGATAGATAGGCTTATAATACTGTGATACACTTTATTTCAGCATTTATACTGTGAAACTTCGGGACGAAGTTTAGACCAAGAGGGGGTGTATGTAACATCCCGCTCTGGCACACTAAGCAAACTTATTCTTTGAGGACACTTGCTTGCAAGTGATCCAGATTATTATGCTATTAAAACACTTTATTTTGATTATGAGATGTTATGGGTTGATGACATGGTTTAACTACATTGACATAGACAGGTGCTATTGACTCGGTTTTACTGAGTGTGCAAGGTTTTGGACCTCAACAATGCAAAGGCATCGATCGAACCCCTTGGACTCCGGATCGAGTCAGGGAGTGTACCATTGGGGTTTGATTGTTTTACTGTGATATTAGTGCATCTAATTAGATGATATGATATGGATATGTTCTGACATGATTTGTTGATGATGCAGGCTGACGATAGCTTGTCGACTAGACTCGCATGTCGAGTAAAGGGGTCACACATGACTAACAGAGATGTTGAGGGAGAGGTGTGGACAACAGCCCTACCACAACCTACTAGCACTCCCACCATGGCTCGAACTGTAGGTTAACGTTTACCTAGTTCGAGAGGACCCACGATGTCGTGAGGGAAGATTGCGACAGTCGCTCATGATGATTCTAAGGGGTGTGCAATAAGGTGGGGGCCTTATTCTTTAGAGGCCCTTAGTCTCCCACAAGTTCACCTGGCGGAGTATTAACTCTAGGGGTTATTGATGTCTGCCAAGTCAGTGAAGAGGCGAGTGACACCCTTGGAGAACGTGGTGTATCCTGAAGGGCATGTCGCGCAAGGAAATAGATGAGGTGAGTGGCACCCTTGGAGCACCTAGTGCATCTTCAAGGGAATGTCATGTTTTTTTTGATAAATGAATGAACCTAGATGACCTTAAGATGAGCATTGTGTTAAGAATTTTAAAAAATAAAATAATAATAATAATAAAAAAAATTATCCCTAATAAAATGTTGCCCATCACGAAAATTAAGGTCTAGGTTTAAATTATGCTAGTGGTAAAATTTTATCCTTAAAAAAAAAAAAAAAATCTCTGTTGGAATAAAATTTAAAAGAAAAAGGGGAATTAATTGTTTTATTATGTGATAATTTAAAATATATTAATTAAATGAGAAAAGGGAAAAAGGTTTAATTTCCACACCTGCCTTTTTGAGTTCTAATTAAAAGGGGAAAGAGGAAAAATCTAAGAATTTAGGAAACTAGGAAAGGAGGTAAACATAAAAAGGGAAAAAGGGGAACATAAGGGAAAAAGTGGAAGGTCAAACTTAGTAAAACATCTACCATTTAAGAGATTTATGATTTAAACTAAACTAACAATTTAATAAAAGAGAAAGTTATTAAAACCTGTAAGAGAATTTGGGGACGCCTAAGAGTGATTCTAGGAGTAACTCTAGGTGGGTGAGGGAAATAAAGATAATTAATTAATTAAAGAAGTTAATTTATGGAGGAATGAAGGGGATGGGTGACACTTGTACAAGGAGGAATTTTTAGGAATTTAATTATAAAAGTTAACTAAAAGAGAATTTTTGGAAAGTAAGGAACCGCAAAACTCTATATAATGAAGGGAGGTGATGGAGGTTGGATGGTCTTCTGTTTGCGTAACGTTACGCTACAGAAATATCTACTTGACTAACTTAACTTCTGGGAGTTGGGATACCCAGCTCGGTGAGGAGTGGTATCTAGACCTTGCGAGGTGAACTGGGAGCTAGTCGAAATCTATGGATAGTGAGTGTGTGGCCCTTTTGTGGCTTGGGGGGCTAAGGGGAAGAAGAGTACCCCTAGCATTGGCTGGGAGGTACCGGTGAAGTCTCGTCGATCGGCATGTGGGAGTTTCATGGAGTGCGCAGGACGTCACTCAGAGCAGGTGATCAGACAACAATACACTTTCTTCTTTTGTATGGTAAATTGTTTTAGAACTTATGCTTGAATCTGCAATTTTACTTGGGTAAGTGAACTGATTGTCTAGATGGTATTCTGAAATTTTCTTAACCTAGCTCAATGATAGATTGACTCCCATGGCTTCATTTCCCCGCACGTCTTGACCTCCTTGCTATGTTGATTGTGACCTTCATTGTTGTTTAGCCTCTGTCCCTAGCTCATCAGTCCTCGCCTAAGTAGTCAGCCAAGAGCTTGATCTACGGTCGTCGCCTTAGCGTTAAAAGACCTATGGATCTCAATGCCCTGCTTTTCTATGCGAGGATGATCAACGAAGGACGTCCTGTCAGCCTTCTACCTATGTTGTCCTCCCTAGGTTGTTTGTTTTCTTGCATCTTCAGAAAAAGTACCTATGTGTATGGATTTCATGCGCCCTTGTTGGTTTATCTCTATGCTTGTTTTGTTCTCTATGCCTTGAGGGTTTAACCTTGGATTTTTCTGCGCTTGATTGAATCATCCATACCCTAGTCTGCGATGGACCTCATGCCTGTGTTTTAACATTGAGACAGTGATTTTATGTGTTGCATCGGGATAGAAAATAGTGGATGACTCTGTGTTTTCCTGGTATAGAAAATGTAAATATATGAATAGTGATTTTTATCTTTAATGGGTGACCAAGAATTTATATAAAATGAACATGAAATGGCCATATTGTTATTATTGTTGAATCAGAGTGATAAAAATCACAGTTATACAATCGCAACAATGTGGTTAGTATTGTTATTATTGTTGACTCGTAGGTATACAAATTGCCATAATGTCTTTAGTATTGTTATTATTGTTAGTTCACAGACATACACATCGTAGTAATGTTGTTAGTATGGTTTAATGCTAAATCCGAGTTCAATCAGTGTAAGTGTGCACTTGATAGCGCGTTATACCATGCATGAAGGTGTTATGAGAACAATGAGCCATTTATATCATGGTCAGTATTACCTGATATACATATTTATGAGGCGTATCCCAGTGGTATCCCCGAATTTTGAAGCACAATGATTGATTGTTGCGTGGACTATGTATTTTGTTGATGAAATTTCTTTTTTCTTGTGAGCTGGTGATGATGGGTGCAGTTCGTGTAGTGGAGTGTGTTTGGGTAGCATTTTTAAACATGCATTGATGACAAGCAAGTAGCACAGTACAAAACGTTTCTTTTAAGACAGTGATATCACTGTTGAATTAAACTATTTACCGGACAGTAATCTTGATTCTTTTGTTCCATATTTACAAGATTAATTCCTTTGATGGACAACAATTGTTGTTGGTAGAAGCTTTGTTTTAGTTGACATTACGTTGTAAAATACAATGAACTTCAAGATATCACCTAGCAAAAGTGTGATAACCTCAGCGATTTTGAATTACACAGAACCGCGAATTGCTGGGCAGTCAAGTGTTGGGCAGTGAATGATAAAACCCAGCCAAATGTTGATAGTATTGTTCTCTACAGCGCTACTCCATTATCATTTAGCGAGGGCGAACTCCACCGTGATTCTTGAAGTAATGGCAGTGAATCGATTTCACGTTTTCTAGCAAATTAATAAATTCTGAGTTTAGCGTGAACACCAGGAGATACCCTTATGGACAGGAAATTTCTCTGAGTTGTCTCTCTGTTTCTCTGCATTTTTTTCATTGGGAACAACCGCTACATCCTTCCCCGGTCACTACATTTGCATTTTTCTTTTAGTAACAACTCGACATCCTTCCCAAACCCACCTCAAAGTTTTCCTTTCATCTGAACGAATATTTTAGTGAGATGTTGTTATAGCCGTGTTGCCCACTTCACTACTCAGCTACTGACTTGCCAATCACCCCTTGGATAGATCTTGCCGATTGGTAGTGTTTCCATTGTACCTTTCTCATTAAATACTAAAGGGATAACCACCTTCTCCTTTTTCCTGGCAATTCACTAATTAGGAATCCAGTAAATTGTTTTACCTTTTA
The DNA here is from genome assembly GCA_032191745.1 of Picea mariana. Classification (NCBI taxonomy): domain Eukaryota; kingdom Viridiplantae; phylum Streptophyta; class Pinopsida; order Pinales; family Pinaceae; genus Picea; species Picea mariana. The sequence continues at coordinate 26,880 of JASDQU010109045.1, read as the reverse complement.
ATCAAATTAATAGGTTGAAGTTTTTGGGTGAATCGCTGTTTCCCTTATCTTGGAGTTAAATCTTAAGTTTTTTCTTTTTAAACTTAATCTTTTAGAGAAGCTTGTGAATTTATTATTGAGGAAGAATTTTATTTAGGTTAGTCCTCCATCACCTATGTTTGGTTACCTAATTCCTCGTAGCCCCCTTTGTTGCCTTCACTTTTTTCCTTATCGAGATTTTTATGCTTCCTTGAGTAATGCCTTGAATGATGGTGGTTAGGGGTGAATTTCTAAACTGCCTTGATGTAAGGCTTAACCTTGCACCGGAGTGAAGCATTTACAGATCAATAAGGATGGGGTTAGATCTAGGGGATGTGTGTAGGGAGGGCATTTTTGATGCTTGTATTTTAATAACTTAAGTGGTTCTGAAATAACAAAGACTCTTGTTTATAAAGTTGTTGTGCCCTAGATTTGAGGCTATATTCATGATTAAGGGAGACCCTTGATTGGGTAAGGTGTATGCATCCTTGGATTAAAGAGGATTTTTTTTTGTGACATTAGATGGATAATCTATGCCGAAACAATTTGCAACTTGACGTGCCCCGTTAGAATGGAACCCATGTTAAGTTAGAATGTAATCGTGGACCGGTTAGCCTGGATGATTGGTGGGGTGGGGGATGATGTAGTGTGGGCTGGCGTCACCCCTTTTCTTCATCCTCTTGTGTCTCGTCGACCTTTTTTGTGGGGGTAGGTATAGTCTCCCAGTCACTATTCGGGTCCTAGCGCATCGAAGTTTCCTAGAGTCCTTGGTCCGGATAGCTTATGTTTATGTCGAGGTTATTGACGTGTCTATCACCTAGGAATGACATGATTCCTGATACGGGGATCATTGTGTGCCCTGTGGGATAGTGGTGAACGAGACCTTGGCCGGAGTCAATGCGTTCGGTGTGAGTTTGTCAGGTGTTGCAAGTTTCTTGGTGCCTGGGTTGAACGCCTTCAGGCATTAGGAAGGTGTGCCTTGAGGTTCTCATCTTACTCGTCTAGGCCGTTGTGTAGGTGTGGGGAGGTTTTCCCTCAGCTTGTAGGCGTGGTCATGTTGTGTCGGACGGGTAGTCAATCCTCCATGTTATTTTGTGCATGTTTTCCCCAGTCACCCTTATGCCTTTGTGTAGAGTCTTAATTGATGTTGCTTGTTCTACGGGCATGGTTCTCACTGCCAGCTGTGTCGTCTAGCCATAATCGTCATTGTTCTCCTATTTTGTCAAAAAAAAAAAATTGCACTGTTGTCTCGCTTGTAAACGTAATGATGGGGTCGTTACATTACGTGATGGAACAAGTGTAAAAAATAAAAGCGTCAAAATGATTTTATTTCTATGATAACTTATCTCATTATTTCTAGTGAAACTAATTCTTTGATTTCTTAAGAGAAGGGATTTGTAAAGGTAGCTAAGGTCCACCATATACTACAAGGAAAACACCTTGTAGTAGAGATTTTTACATAACTTCCTCGAAAACTTTATCCCTTATCTATTTATGGTGAAGGTTTTTATCGGAGGTGGGAGGCCAAAGGTTTTTATCGGAGGTTTTTACATTGGGGTGCCTCAATCATTACAATGCATTGATGTGCTCGCAAATATAACGCCTCAGTGCCTAAAAAATAAAGTGCACTGATAACTGCTATTAATATAATATGCTAAAATATTATTTTTATTTTATAAAAAATAAAATACATTGCAGTGCTTCATAATAACATAAGTGCACCGATGCACGTATAAAGAACATAATGGATCAATTTAGAACAATTAATTATTCAATAAAAAAAATTATTTTAAAAAACCATAAACCTTCCACGGTGCGCTTGAAAATCCATACAACCTTGGCGCATCTGCAATAGTTGTGCAATGGATAACAATTATGGTGTGCTTAATAGCAATATAGCCTCAAGTTTTTTAATATATACCCAAAATTCCATACGATGTGTTACTCATACCAGAACCATCGGTGCATGCCTATATGGCACATTGATTTAAGGTAAAATAAAACAAGAGTACCAATGCATTTCTTTAGGGTAAAATAAAACAAGCATACTGATACATTTAGGTAAAAAGAACACGCCAGTGCATCCTACTATGGGGCACATTGTGCAAGGGAAAAATTAAAAACAAATTACCATTTACTAAATTTCATTATCACATTTTCTTCACATGTACTACCAACCTCTGACATAATAGATGGTGCTCACCTTCCTTCTATGACTTCCCCATTTGCAATGATCTACAATGTTACATCCTTAGTGACCCCATAGAATTTGTACATTTCCCAATTTTGGAAAAAAGTTGAAAAATTCATTTTTCTTCTACAGACCAACCATGTCTCCCCATGAAAGAAGAGACCAAGTAAATTCCTTGTTACCTCATTGTTTTAATTTTGGTCCTATTAAAATTTAAAATTAGACTTAGATTTGACATTTTTTCATTTAAAAAAAAATGTTTGTAGTCTGCTTCGTGCAATTCGGATTTCCCTAGATAGTGATGTGTCCTATGAATTTATAGGAAGAAACTCCCACAATGTTTCTTATCAATTACATGAAGCAATCTACCGGTGCATTTATAACTACACAATGCATTGGGATGGGGTTGTGCATTACTGATGCTTCTGTCTTAGAAGAGGCATCATCATGAAAAAAATCCCACCAGTGTGTTTTGACAATGTAAATGCACCACACATATAATAATCAACATATCGATGCACCTTAATAATGATTTTCAGTGCATTTAATGAGTAATTTAACATCACCACACTAGATAACATAGAGAACTGTACACAATGCTTTCATTTTGATAAAGCGCATCGATGAAAGTGCATATAAAGTATTTAAGGTGCTCCAGTGATGGTTATTATCAAGTATTAAAGGTGCACCGATTACTTTATCACATTGTTTTTGCAAATATAAATCAATTTTAGTTTTTGATAAATAAAAAATGGTTATATATGTGTGTGTATTTTATAATTTCAATTTGTTATATATATATATATATATATATATATATATATATACATGTGTGTGTGTGCCTAAAAATAATTGTATGTGAATTAGAGACGACTACGATGAGCACAAGATTAGGAGAAATAGTAGCAAGTTGACATGTGCAAATTTGTACATGAGTGTGAGGCTAAAAGAAAAACAATTTAATTGACAAACTAAAAATGAAAACCTCTGTAGTTAAATTTTGTGGAGTTTTTTCTTTAATGCATAGGTAAAAATGAAGGTCACTCTTGAGTCACCCTCATAACTTATGGAACAAACTTGATCCTTTGCCACTCCCTCAATGCTTTGGCTCACATCTCCTCCTTCGCGGGGCACTCACATTTCTCCAAGATATCGTCCTCATCATTCCTGTAGCCATAATAACTAGCATCAATTCCCTCATAAATTATCTCATACTTAGACCTCCTATAGTTATTTTCTTTAGGGGGGGATTATCGAATAAATATTTGATGTTGGGGATGAGTTTCATAGCCCTAAAGTATTTGTAACTAGGGCCCTTACTGGTGGCACCAATCACTTAATTTTGTTCCCTTTGAAGTCTGTCATCTCATCTCCTACTTTGATATAATTAGGACTGCCAAGATCTATGCTCTGAGCTTCCCAGTGCCCCATTTTCCTGATCAACAAGAAAGGAACCCAGGTGGATGTGATAATTACAATACTCTTTCAACCTCAAGAATGACCTAAGTTCCATATTGTATATTTAATATAATTTAAGAAGCACATTTGAAATTTTTTTGATGATCCATAGGATTTACCAACATACCTTATTGTTGAATATTAAGCATTCCCTTGGCCTCAATGTGCTCCTCCATGATATCCTCACTTGTGTGTTTACCAAGAATATCATGTTATTTGAAGAGGAACATGGGAAACACTCTCACTCTCATTGCTACTAGTTTCCAGTGTCCTTCTCTCCCATTTATTTCACCACATCCTCCTCTTCCTCAAACAACACTGACTTAATGACAATGACCTTCTTTCTCTTGGTTGTCAACTTGGCCTCCCTCTTGACAGACTCGATCCTTTGCCACTCCCTCAATGCTTTGGGCCACATATCCTCCTCCACGACCTACTCAACTTTCTCTAATATACCATCCTCGTCATCCCCACATCCATAATAATTGTCTTCAATACACTTGTAAATGTCATACCTATACCTCCTCTTCTTCACCTCGGGTGGGGGGGCATTATCGAATATATATTTGAAACCAGGGAGGAATTTCATAGCCCCAATTGTACAATTGGTGTCCAAGTGATATTAAATTCCTCCGTGGCATCAAAGAGTTATTCAATAATCCCTCTAAGGCAAATAAGAGGAGGTATAGGTATGATATTTACAATCAAATTAACACCAATTATTATGGCTATAGGGATGACAAGGACAATATCTATTGGGTGTCAATTTTTTACCTTTTAATCATCTCTTTTACCTTTACTTTAACTTGTTCACCTTTCACTTTTGTCCATTTTCACCTCCCTTGATGGAATAATGTGCATGAAATTAGGTATAAGTTGTTATTTGAAAGAAACTCTTAGCTTATCTTATAAATAGTGATTAAAATATATTTTTGCAATTTACTACTTGAAAATTAGTTATTTATAAACAATAATTAATGGTATTTCTAAGTGATTACATGAATTGGTATATCAGGTACTTTCCCTTAGTATTAAGAATAAATTCCACTTGGAATTGTTTCAAAGAAGTCTCAAGATGAAGAATTACCTATTTTTCCATCATTTTAGTGTATGAATCCCAATGGTCAACACTCGGTCAAAATCAACAGGATTACAAGAAATTCACGTGAATTACAAGAAAATTTGAAAAATTCTCAACAAATATAACATTCAACACTAGAAATAAGGGAACAATTAGTCAAAAAATCAAGGATTCAAGTCAAAAGGATCGAAGAAGATAGTCTCCTTGTTCTATAATGAAGATCTCATCCACAATTTCTCAAGTTAGTTAGATGTAGGAAGACATTCGATTTTCAAAAGAATTGTATAAAGCAAGAGGAAAGGGATCTAAATAGGTTAATAGAGAATGTTGTTATTACCACCCGAGACAGATTGTAATTACTGAAAACTGTGCTTGAAGAGTAATTAATGAAGATTTGATCATTTTTTTGTAAGCATCTTTGTTTTCTCAGTTTCTTTAAACAACACACCCTAGGAAGGGACCCCTGATATGTGTTGTGTTTTTTGTAGTATTGAATTTATTTCCTTTAAGTAATAATGAAGGTTAGAGTTTGTTCTTATTTATTTTCACAATTTCCTGTGAAGGTGTGCTTATTATGTTTTCCTGTAATTGCACAGTGACTGTTAAATTTCCACGAGTATGTTTGAATTCCTGTAGATTCATAATTCTATATTTATAGTCATGTGTGAATTTCATTTTCTATAGTACTATTACAGACCTTAAAATCTTTGGGTTTATTGTATGAGTTTTTTTAGATCGAGACATTCAAAGTGTTCAACCTAAATTGAATAATCTTTTTTCTTCAATTCCATACAAAAACTCCATGAAACATTCCCCAAGGCACTTAAATCTATAATTTCTAGGATAAACAGTTTTTAGTTGTTTAATTTTGATTCAGTTACTCTTAACTCATACATCAGAATAATTTATTTGATCACAAGTTCAGTTAACTAAATAGAGCGAGTTATGTAAGAGGCACATTTATAAAAGTAGTGATCAATCTATAGTCTGAGTCTTTACCCTCTTACAGTTAAACTTGAACCGGTCAATTGAATAATTTTCACCATATATTTGTGAGTTTGGCAAGTTAAATATGAATTTTTAGGAAAGTTTCAAAGTAAATTATGAACATATTGTGCCCATGTCTCACAAGTTTACCTACCCATATTGATAATTGAATTTTGACAAACCTAGACCACTAGGAAGCCCAATAATATATTAGAGAAATTCGAGTAGTCTGTGGAGGAGGACATGTGGGCCAACGTGCCAATGGATTTGTTGAGGATCAATTCTCTTAAGAGGGAGGCTAGGTCGATGATCAAGAGAGGGGAGGTCACTGCCGTTAAGACGATCTTGTTCAAGGAAGAGGAGGATGTGGGAGAAGAAATGGGGGAGGGGGACAAGGGAAACCAATGGTAGAGAGAGCGAGAGTTTTTTTCCCATGTTCCCCTTCATAATGAGAAAGAGTTCGAGAATGTGGTTTTGGAGAAGAAGAAATAGGAGCTTCTTAGTAAATACATGAGTGAGGATATCAAGGAGAAGCAGGTTGAGTCCAAGGAAATGTTTATCATTTAATGTTAAGCTATCTTGGTGAAGCTTATGGAACATCATTTGTTTTTTCAAATGTGCTTATTAAATTCTTTTAAATATACAATATAGTCTTAGGTCATTCTTGAGGTTGACAAAGTATTATAATTAAGACATCCAATAGGGTTATTTTCTTGTTGATAAGACAAAAGGGGCATTAAGAAATTCTGATCATAGAGCATGGTGGTCCTAATTATTCCAAAATGGGGGCCAAGGTTATATAATTGGAAGGGAATGAAGTTGATGTTACTGGTGCCATTAGCAAGGGCCTCCGTTACACTAGATACTTTGGAGTTGTGAAATTCCTTCTTGACGTAAAAGGGCTATTTGATAAGACCCCCGAAGTGAATAACATGAGGTATAGGTATGGAATTTACAAGAGAATTGATGCCAATTATTATGGCTACATGAATGACGAGTATAGTATCTTGGATAAATTTGAGCGGCCTGCGAAGGAGGAGACCTAATCTAGAGTGCCGAAGGAGTGGAAGAGGATTGATTCTTTGTGTTAAATTATGAGAGGCACTAAAGAGTGACTTCCATTCTTTCCTCCAGGAAGCAAAATATCCACAAAACTTTAATTTCATAGGTTTTCATTTTTACTTTGTCAATTAAATGATTTGTCAGTGCATTTTTATGTAAAAACCACATCCCTGTGCTATAAATTGTATAAAGCACCGGAAAATTAAGTTACAAAAGAAAAACAATATGTGCGTTTATCATCAATGCACCAAAATATACAATGAAAAATGAAAATCCTAATCATTGTTTCATTATTTTTCCAAAATTTGGAGGGGATATTGTTGCAGGAGATATTTACCAACAAAGAATTTGGAGTGGGTAGATTTTATTGAAAATCCAAATTTGTAAGGTATCATCATAAGTAACATACAAATTTGCAAGGGAGAAATTTCAAGTATGTGATTTTATTCTATTAATGATTTCAATATTTCCCCTATTTGATTCAAACAATTTTTAGTGCATTCTAAAAAAAGAGGCTTTCATAGTTACATGAAGTGAATATTAGGTGTAATAAATTTCTCAAACTTTTGGACATGTGCTCATATCGAGAGTGCATGAGAACTCAAAAATATACAAACCTCTAGTCCTGAAACATTCTCAACCAATGGATGTCAAATATAGGAGAAGGTGAAGAAACATGTGCCTTATCTCCTTCCCTAAGAGAGAAATAAATCCATGTGTAAATGAAATATATTCAAGCGCATGTTAGTAGTACCACACCTTAGAGAAAAATATGTACATGTGAGAATCATCTTACTTTCTTCTAAAAAAAAATGAAAATGTAGAGATTAATAAAATGAATCACACAAAAAATAAAGACTAAGAAACTTACTATAGTATAAGGATTCCCCATGGCATTAGATATTACCTTCACACAACATCTTCAAACTTTTCCCATTCAAGGGAAAATGTACTTAATTATCATCATCTAGATGACTAAGAGAGAAATAATTATTACATGTAAAATCTTCAATTTTGTAAGGACCCAACCAAGACATTTTAGACTTACAATTTTTACCTACCTTTTCATTTCTTTTGTTCCACATGAGAACAAGATCACCTTTCTGAAAACCTCTTTGGGGAGCCTTCTTGTCAAATTTTGTATTCATCTTTTTCTGACTCTTTGCTAGATGATCAAAGGCATGTCTTCGATTATCATGAAGCTAAATAAACTAGTTGATTTGTTTTGCACAACTTCTTGATTAGAGGAGAACTACTACATTATCTTGTAAACTAGGATCTTCAGGTGAATTGGCAAGACTACTTCCATCCCATAAATTAACTCAAATAGATTCTTACCTGTGGAGTATTTAATAGTTATACTATCATCCCATAGAGAATACTTTAACTTTATATCTCAATTTTTCCTGTTGTCCCCCAAAATCTTCTTGATAATGATCATTGAATTCTTATTACTTGACTCAACAAAACCATTTACTTAAGAGTAATAGTTGGAGGAGTGGGACAAGACAATTCCATAGTCGAAACAAAAGGTTGACAAATCTAAATAAATGAAATCTTTGGCATTTTCGATGATGATATTTTTTGGAACTCCCAAAAAAATGATGACTTTTCTTCCAAAAAATCCATTGCAACTTTATCTGTGGCCCACTTGGTTTGCATGGATTCAACCCACTTCATGAAGTAATTCGTGGCCATGAGAATCCATTTATAACCATTGTTGGAATTGTATTGAAACTCTCCTATGAATTCAATGTCTCGTTGTTGGAAGGGAACTTCCACTACAACTTGTTGCAAAGGGAGAGCATCTAGCTTCTACTTTCATGTGAAGAGCTGAGAAGGATGACAATATCTTACAAATTTGTGTACATATGAAAATAATGTCAACCAATAATAAATTCTTGCTATCTTATTTCCACCACATATCCCCTTATGAAACTCATCCATCAACTTCTTAGATTCTTTGGGGTCTACACATATGAGAATCAATCCATCTAGAATTTTCCATCCAAGTCGTTGGTTTATAAAAAACAAAAATGGATCCATTTAATGTAAACACTCTTCCTTTATGATTTGTTAGGTGATTCATACTTGTAATATTCTTAAGGTTGTAAATTATTTCTGAATACTAGTCACGATGATTCGATTCTTCTAATATGACTGAGATCAAAGGGGATGATCCTTCTTCCATTCCAAGGGAAAATTTGTTTCCTTCTCTCATCATCTGGGCTAATCCTTGTCCCTTTATCAACTTTGTGGGTTTAAATTCCAAATCATATTCTTGAATATTATACACGCACTTTCCTATAGTTCCCAAACAATATTTTGAGCCAAAATATGTTTTACTATGGAGTGGGGAATGTAGGCAATTATGTTTGAGTAACCCACATAGGTCCTAAAATGATTTAGTGACCAAAAAAGAGAATAATCTTTCTTATCCATATTGGAATACTTAAATTCAACATATCTGAGATATTTACTCATAAAATCTATAGGTTTCTCTTCACCATGATAATTTTATGTAACAACACACATACGATGGTATCCTTAGAGGCAAAAGATAAAACTTGGAAATCCTTAAAAAATATAGACTTAATAACACATGGGATTTCATAATGGCCTCCTTGATAGATACAAAATATGGTTTTCTATGTTCATCCCATTTGAAATCGACATCCTTCTTAAACAACTTGGTTAAGGATTTAGCTATTTCAACAAAATTTGGGATAAATATTCATACAAAATTGATCTTGTCAAAAAACGATTGCAAATATTTCTTCCTTTTGGGTAATGAATTTTCTTTGATACCTTTTATCCTTTTAGGGTCAGCCTTTGCACCATCCTTTGAAAAAATGTGACCAAAAGGATATTTCCTTCAAGAAACTGAAATATCAACTTCTTTGGGTTCATTGATATTCCATATTTGCAACACATCTCAAATATCTATCTAAGTTGTCGAACATGAGAGTGTATTTACTTTGAAAACATGGTGAGATAATATTTATAAATCTTGATTATTTTTCCCCTAAGATATCTGAATCTATAATCCACGGCTCTCTGAAATGTGGCACCTGCATTGAGTAATCCAAAAGAAATCCCTAAATACTCAAAAGTGCCCCTAGGTCTAGTAAAAACAATCTTATGTCTATCGTCTTCATTCAACCACACTTGGTTATAACATAAAAATATATCTAATAAAGATAACATTGTTGACCCTATAATTATTCACAACAAATGTTCCATGTTAGGAAATGGATAATTATCCTTCTCTAACAACACATTTAGATTTATGAAATCAACACATAGTTTTATCTCACTTGTATTATTTCTTACCACCACAAGGTTGGAGACCCAAGTTGAATGCCTTGTAGGAGAAATTATCTTTTTTTTTTTGTAAGTAAGAGATTTTATATATAAAGAGCCTTCAAAATCCAGACCAGAGTTGCAGAAGCTTGAAAACAATCATGATGTAGTTACTGAACTGCCCCAAGAAAGGGGAAACCAGTTCAGCCAGCTGGCTAAGTCTAGCAATTTACAGTCTAACAGTCTTATATAAATAGAGCTAATCTGACTAGGCTACAACTAAGAAGATAAACTAGTGAAAATATCAAATCTCCAGAGGGGTCAGACACTTGGCAAATAACCTGGCCAGGTGGATTGGTATGCCACGTCCCAAGGTTCCTCTTTGATGGGTGTCCCTTTCCCTTCCATTTGCATGTTAGCATCCAGGTTTCCCCCTTCCAGGTTGGCAGCTGGCAGGGTGAATCCGGATGGATTGTGTGCGTGGACGCCCATAGCTATCGCAACTTCCATGACCCTGTGTGTGGCTTGCACCAAGTTGCCACCTTTTGGCTGTTGCACCTGTTCATTCCTGTCGACAGGCTTTGCATGGGGCATCTCTATTGCTACAACAAATTTTGGAGTGGAGTGGAAAGCCCCATGGAAGGTGGAAAGGATCTGAAGGAGAGCCAAGGTTTTCCCATCCAATAGCTGCAGTCGGAAATGAAGGTCCTCCAATCCTTGTCGGAGCTCAAAAACAAGCCCATAGAGGATGGCCAGGTTGTCTTGCAACTGCGAGTCGAGGATGGAGTCGGTGGAAGAGTGCGGTCTGTGCTGGGCATTCCGAAGAAAGGGTGGCGCCTCCAAGGGTGGGTAGGAGGGGCAGGCTATCGGTGCAACAGAAGGTCCGCTGGCTGGGGAATTCGAAGGAACTGTGGGAAATCGTGAGAGAGATCCTAACGAGCTGTCAATGATGACCAGACCTTCAAACTGGGAGGCAGATGGGGTGGAGGAGGTGAGAGGTTCCAGCTCAAGCTGCGAGGGCTGTGAGGAGTGCGTAGAGGGTGATCCAGGGGGAGAAACAGAGACTCGAGGCCGAGGAGGATTCTATGGAGATCCTCTCCTTGGCCTCCTTCTTTGCCACGGTATTCTGCACTCGCAGGGAAGGAAAAACTGAGAGGAGAGTCCCAGATGAACGTGGAGAGCCTAGAGAAGTTCGAAGGCGGTGAGCACCATGAAGGATGGAAACCAGAGTAAGCCAGGTCTAGGTAGGTGAGGGATAAGAGGGTCAGGAGGCATGCGGGGGTTAATGTCGCCTGCAAACAGAGAATCCATGGAGGAGACAACAATGGGAGTCGGGTGCACCAACATTAATGGTGCAACGGACGTTGTGAAGGTGATTAAATGCATGGANATCCGGGGGCATAGGAGCAATTATCTTAGCTTCAAACAACTTTTGTAATTCCTTTTGAATGAGGGGAGCCAACTTTGGGTTGATTTGTCTCAACTTTTGTTAATTTTTTTTGGATCCTTCATTTAATGGTATCATATGATGGATGATGTATCCCTTATAATGTTTCAAGTCATAATAATACCAAGTGAATACATATCTACATTCTCTAATCAAATTCTCAATTTCCCTCCTTTCTTCACTTGAAGTTCCTTTACCAATTTTTACGATCTTAGGACTTTTTGGGAAACCTATATTAACTTCCACGTACTCATCTGATTTAACCATCTATTACTTTTCCTTATGCATGCCGTGTGTGTAAAATGATCTATCCAAAGGTATGAGACCAACGAGAACCTTATTATACTTCAATTGCTCTGATATTTCATTCCTTCTTCTCTCTAATCAATCTTGTTTTCAAAAAATATTGCAGTTTCTTCATAAATCTTATGAATTGAGAATCGTTATCAAAAACCTACCAGTGCTCATTATTGTTGAGAACAGAAGGTATAAATATTATCTCTAACTTCCCACCTTCCAATAAATCTTTACACGGTTGAAGAGTTGAAATGAATTCAACCAAAACATCATCTTTGTCATTAAACATTCTAGGTTCATCTTCTAAGGAAAACACATCAAACCATTCCATGGTATCCTGCACAACATTTCTATATCTTTTCAATATATAATTTTTGCATGCAAATTGATTCGTAACTTGTAGGATCACTATATTAGAGTCACTTTGGATCTTCTTAATATTAATTCCCATATCCTTAGACATATTCAATCCAAGCAAAAGTGATTCATTTTCAATGATTTTGTTTGTTTCTTCAAATTCTAAGTGAAAGGCATAGCATAAGGTGTCACCTTGAGGGAATGTAAAAACAATTCCTACGTTGGACCCTATTCTAGACTTCATTTCTTCTATGGACTTGTCCTTAACTTGTTGCATATTTTCTTGGGACAAGTGGAACCTTTTTCTTCCATCAGACACATTATTACAAGAATCCATATATCCATTATCACTTTGAGAACTCTCCTTCATTAATTCAATATATCTGGCACAAGTCTTTTCATCATGGAAACTATCACAAGATTGAAAATAGCAAAGAGAATCATGGTCAAGAATATTAGTTGGCTCCAAAGATGAGGAGGTCTTTCATTTGGAGGAGGGCTTCAATACCCATTTCTAGGAGGAAACTTGCTTTGTTGTTGATTTCTATCAAGATGAACAAGTTTGTTTTGCAATTCATTCATTGTTTGCATGAAATTCATCTCTAACCTTTTCATTTCCTCCAAGATGGCAGTAAAAGGATAATGAGTTGGATCAACAATATGAAAATCATTGGGTTTAGGATTGGATCTAGCTCTAGGAAGGACTAATATATCCATCTTTCCTAATAGGGTCCAATTTTCATCCAAAAAATTAGCCTTCTTATTAGCTTCCATCAAATCATTAGGTTTGGATTCATTTATAAATAGACTAAATTGGAATTGGAAATAATTTAGGTAATACAATCTCGAGGTTTTCTCCTGGACATGATATGTTCATATGAACTTACAATCTACAATACGAGAGTTTGAAATACATATTCTAATAGTTTATGATTTTCCATATTTCCTCATCACCCACTACTGAGTTGATATCCTATCGAAATCCCTCATAAATATCCATATCCATACATATATTTATCTTTGAAATATTGATATGAAAATCCTTAGATGTCAAATTAGTTCTTCAGCTTACATTAACATCCAACTTGATTTGAAAATTATGATCGTCTTGACTATTTACAAATAAACATGTGAAAACACTTATTTATCCATAAACTTCATTAACTGATAATAAATTGTGGAAATAAAAATGAAAACATGGAGAGAAATATTAACAACGAAGATCAAGTCACATTACACAAGTTGATAATGAAGTTCACCCATCTTGGGATATTTTTTTGAGTCCGCTTCAAAATGAGAGACCACTCTATTAATGCTCGAATATGCTTCTTTTACAATGACCTTCTGATCTATTCCTCAAACAAAAAATTCATCATAACCAAAACGAATATGTTCTAAGTTCTTGGCACAAATTCCCATGTCTTACAATGGATAAATGGCTTGTTTTATATCGGGGAATTCAGCGCTTCAAAACCCACCAAACCCCCTATATGGTTGGATGGGAATTAATCCAAATTTTAATTACAATATCGTTGGTTTTTATAAAAAATGGGCACATGTGGCGCAATGGTCAGAGTATTATGTTAAGTCATTGGCAGGTATCTAGGGTGGAGGTTGTGGGTTCAATACCCACGACCTCCCCTTTTTGCAGATTGTTATAAAAATACAAATTTAAATAATGTATTCTTGCAATCCATTACAAAAACTACCACATGGCCTAGTGGTAAGGCATTTTATGATCAAGCTGGAGGTTATGGGTTGGATTCCCTTTCGAGCCAACAAACTTTTGATACACTTCATAAAAACTAGGTCAATAGGAGAGTGCCACATGGCACTCTCTGATTGGTCCATGCCACCTCGACCATACACCTGTAAGTTTCCTTTTTAGTATGCTACGTCACCTAGATCGTACATATGTTAGCTACGAGTCACCGGTCTAGTCACCTGCCATGTCAACATTTGTTGTACATGCCACCTATCACTTGACGTACTACCTTGTGTCATTATTCTGTACTGCCAAGTTTCATCCTTTTAGTGATGCCACATGGAATCCATACAGTGTTCATACAATCCATGTGTCATCATTCCATGTGTCACCCTTTGGTGATTCCACATGTCCATAAGTGATGTTGCCACGTCATCTAACCATACCATCCATACCACTACGTGGTGGCCCGTCCTTTGCTATTTTTCCCTATTTTTTCCAATTTACTTGAAAAGGTCATAACTTCCTCATACAATGTCCATTTGAGGCTATTCTAATTGAGTTTGAAATATCTCATCGATCTCTACACAATGAAGTCATTATAATAAGAATTTGATACTATCAATTTTTGAGCGTTCCAGATCCTCCTAGATCACACCTCCCCACTAAAGAACTTTTGGACCTCCAAAAGTATGGATTACTCAGAAATGAAGTCAGAGTACTTTCGCCTGACTTGTTCAGTATAATCATTCATCTAGCTTGGATTATGAGCACCTGGCTCATCACAAAAATAATGAAAACTAAAACAACATTTTTGATTAAGTTAATGGTTACCTCCAATTCATAAACTCTTCCATCCATTGTTGCAACTACTAACCATACTTCAATGACTAGCATAAAAATGAACAACAAAAATGAATATATAGATGAGAAAGAGAATGAAACACCAACATATTTTTCCTTCTTAACAGGAACATGATCAACCAAATGACCTGTTTTACTTTCAACTGTAGGTTCTAATATGGATCTTGGATAGTAGCATTAAATATCATTTTCGCATGCCCTGTAGTGAAAACATTCATATTAGTCTTCTTCTAATGAACTCTCATAATGAACTCAATCCCATGTTTGAAAATATGATACTTGTTCTATTCCCTGTAGAAAATCGTCTTCCTATCATACAAGTATGGACTTCCCAAAACCATCCTGCAAATGTCAATTGGAACCACATCTAACTCTACTTCATCAATGAAACTGATTTTGATCGCAAACCGTAACTTACATTGTGTAGCTACCTGTAATTGAGCATTATCACAAATCCAACCCAAAGGATACAACATCAAATGAGGCTTAGTTTCCAATCCCAAATTATTAACAAGTTTATCTGAAATATGATTTACTTGTGATCCACTATCAAAGTGTGTATCAATCTTAGTATTCTTTGAGATAACTCGTAAATGAAACAATTCATTTATTTTCCTTCCATCAGGGATTACTTTAGTCTTTGAAGAAGAAGTATGTGAAATGAAAATAACAATAAATGGTTTACCTTTGATTCTTATAGTTGTAACCTTCGTTTCATCCTCAGAATCTGATCCAAGATCATGAACGATGGTCGTGGTATTCTTTTTAACCTTCCTAGGATGAACTCACTTTGGCTTAATTTTTGGATGCAACTTCCAACAATGTTTCTCATCATGTACTTTCTTCTCGCAGTGAGAACATGTAGGATTATTCTACTCATTCTTTATCACTATAATTGTCTTTTTACTCTTCTCTTTTTCCTTCAACTGCTTCTCGAATTCATGTGGCTTCTTATCCTTGAACACATACTTTCCCTTTCTAGCTTCAATATGAGTAGCTTGTACTGAAACTTCGTCAATATTAGTAGGATTAAACATCAATATAGTATGTCAAAGGTAGGAATGCAAACCACCAATATACTTTAGAAGAGTTTTAGAAGTATGTAATGGAATTCCAAAAGACACTGCCTTCCTCTTAAATTCTTGTGTATAAACTTGAACATTTTTCCCTTTTGCTTGTCTCAAATGTTTCCAAGAAATCATTGATGTTTGCATATCAACTAATGGATACAATTTATTTCTTAATGCAATAGTGAATTCAATCCAGGAAGAAATGATCTTACCGTGTTGAATATGATCATCTTGCGTTCGACTCTCTCACCATGTCAAAGTTGTGTCACTCGGGAGAAGAGTAGCCAATTGTATCCTCGCGGTGTCGTTTATGATTTTTTGTACCCTGCAATATACTTCAATTTGTTCGAAACAATTATCCAACTTCTCTGCATTCAAATCTCCATCATAAATAGGAAAATCAAACTTTACATGTAGCTTTAACAAAGGAAAATATTGAGAATGAGAATATTTCTTAGAATGATTTTTCCTCTTATGAAAAGAATGTTCACTTTATTGGAAGCTGCTGCTTCTGATGATGATGATAATGATGAGGGTGAAAGGAAACTTTCGAGGTTCTTCACCTTCTCCTTCTCCTTTAACTTCTTTAGTTTTTAGTTCTCATTTTTTACAGTTAGTATGAGGGAGATGTGTAATTCCTTCAATAATTAACATGGACTTGAAACTTGACATTTAAAAAAATATTAATAACAAAAAAAAATTTCAATGTCTACCTTAAATAAAATATTTCAATATCCATGTTAAACAAAATAATTCTATATCAACTCTATAGAGAAAGAGATGGAGTAATTGAAAGTAAAAAATATATATAGAGAGAGAGAGAGAAAGAGATAAAGTATTTGAATTGTTTAAGTTTTTCCAAATTTTCACATCCACATATGTTTGTTGAAAAAACACACATCCATTATTAAAATGTGTGTACTTCTTCTTGTAAAAAAAATAAACGTTCTCTATCATATCAAATTTATTAGATCTAAATATGAGTCGTTTGGATAACATTTTGCTAGCCACTATGTGTCTATGATATTGTTAGAGTTATTCATCCTTGTAGCGTTGTTAACATGGTTGCAACAGACAATATCTTTATGATAAGCTAGTCTATCCTTCTAACTCAAATGTATGTAAATTTTATTTGGATCATGTTTTTAGCTTTAAAAAATGACGTTATGTCTTATGTTTCCTTCACCAATTCTCCTTCTCCATGATATTTTGTAATTTCTATTTCTATACATTTTTAATCACATTTGAAAAATATATAGAAACTTAGTTTCCTTACAATCCTGGTTGAAAAAGTGTCTTTCCTTCACCAATTCTCCTTCTCCGTGATATTTTGTAATTGTTATACATGTGGTTTTAAATATAGTAATTGTTATTTCTATACATTTTCAATCACATTTGAAAAAACTATAGAAACCTAGTTTCCATACAATCCTGGTTGAAAAAGTGTGTTTCCTTCACCAATTCTCCTTCTCCATGATATTTTGTAATTGTTATACATGTGGTTTTAAATTTTGAAAAAAAAATAGCCAACCACTATTATGAATAATGAAAGGAATATTCTTAGTATTACTCGAAGAATTTTATTATGAAAGGACATTGTTAGTATTACTCTAAGAAGTTTAGAAAGCATCGAGCCAAGATAATTGTGGTAGGAAAGGAGAAATTACAAGTTTAATTTTTGTGTGCATGGTAGATAAATTATAGGCTCAATACATTGTTGGAATTTGAAAACATGTAAGAGAAGATGTCAATCCATATGGAAGTGGTTATAGAATAGATAAAGATGGGAAGATTGTACATAGAAATAGTAGGATTTATTGAATAAAAAGAAGATGTTTATAGAAACAAAGGAATGGATGTTGATTTAATCGAAACTAATGTAAATAAATCCATTCAAATATTAACAATATTGATGAATACTATAAATCCAAACTAGATATTATATCATATTGTTGAGACTAGTTGATATTGGGTTTGAGCTAGATGGCCAATGTCCACATTGATGTTTGTTGGTTATGGAGCCTGATTATCTTCTTGTTTCATAGGTATTTGTTTTCAACCATGTTTATACCCCATGAAGACTATACAGTCCAGAATACTGTACACCCCTCCACGCGGGAGGTTGATCTCCTCGGCTAGGGGATCCAGGGGTGAAGTCCCCGAAGGAAAAAATATCTTGTAAATGTACATTGTAATTTGATAGTAAATATGGAACATTCATTATAAGGTCGCAGATCTAACGGTAGAAGTTATATTAGGGTTTTTTTCCCTAGAAGGAAACCCTCTTTTATGAGGGAATTGTATTGGGGCTATGTATCATTGTGAATATTGTGTTTTGAGAGAGTAGACAATGAGAGAAAGAAGAGGAAGTTACAATGGGTGTGTTGTAGGTTGTATCCCTTCATTTGTTGGATAATAAAATGAAGGACCTGGAAATTTTCCTGGTGGACGTAGCCCACATTGGGTGAACCACGCATATATGTGTCTCTATTGTATTGTGTATCTTCTGTGTTTTATTTCTGCATTCGTTTTTATTTTATTGCTCTGCAATCCTATTTTTATAACAATGTTTATGCTTAATATTGAAGTCACTATAAGGATCATTTGAAAGGAAAATAGGTAAAAATTATTAATTGAAACAAAGGTTGTAAGGTAATCATTTTTTAGATTTTTGAATTGGTATTGTGTTTACGTGATAGAGTGAGTGCAAAAAATAGAAGTGTCAAAATAATTTTATTTCTATGATAAATTATCTCATTATTTCTAATGACACTAATTCTCTGATTTCCTAAGATAAGGGATTTTCAAAGGTAGCTAAGGTCCACCATATACTACAAGGAAAACACTTTGTAGCAGATCTTTTTACACAACTTCATTGAAAAATTTATCCCTTATCTATTTATGGCGAAGTATTTTAGCATAGGTGGGAGGCCAAAGGTTTTTGAGGAGGTTTTTACATCAGGGCGCCTCAATAATTACAATGAATCGACGTGCTCACAAACATAACACCTCGGTGCTTAAAAAATAAAGCGCATCGATAACTACTATTAATATAATATGCTAAAATATTATTTTTTATTTTATAAAAATAAATGAATCGCAGTGCATCAGAAAAACATAAGTGCGCCGATGCATGTATAAAGAACACAATGGATAAGGTTAGAACAATTAATTATTCAATACAAAAATTAATTTAAAAAACCATAAATCTTCCATGGTGCTCTTAAAAACCCCTACAACATTGGTGCATCTGCGATAGTGGTGCAACAGATAAAAATTACGGTGCGCTTAATAGAGATATAGCCTCATTTGTTTTAATATATACCCAAAAATCCATATGGTGCATTACTCATACTAGAATGCATTGGTGAGTGCCTATATGGCACACCGATTTAAGGTAAAATAAAACAAGCATGCCAATGCATCCCTATATGGCGCATTGATTTAGGGTAAAATAAAACAAGCATGCTTATACATTTAGGTAAAAAGAATGCGCCAATGCATCTTACTGTGGGGCGCATTGTTGAGGGAAAAATTAAAAATAATTACCATTTACTAAATTTCATTATCACATTTCCTTCACATGTACTACCAACATCTGACAAAAGAATTGGTGCTCACCTTCCTTCTATGACTTCCCCATTTTCAATGATCTACAATGTTGCTTCCTTAGTGCCCTTGTAGAATTCGTACATTTCCAAATTTTGGAAAAACATTGAAAATTTCTTTTTTCCTCTATAGAACAACCATGCCTCCCCGAGCAAGAAGCGATGAAGTGAATTATTTTTTACCTCATTATTTTAATTTTGGTTGGATTAAAATTTAAAATTAGCCTTAAATTTGACATTTTTTTCATTTAAAAAATAATGTTTGTAGTCTCTTCGTTATATTCGGATTCCCTCAGACAATGGTGTATCCTATGATTTTATAGGAAGAACCTCCCATGATGTTTCTTATGAATTACATGAAGCAATCTAGTGGTGTATTTATAACTACACAATGCACTGCGCACCAGGATGGGGTTGTGCATTACCAGTGCTTCAGTCTTATAAGAGGCATCATCATGAAAAAAAAACCACTAGTGCGTTTTGACAATGTAAATGCATCACACATATAATAATAAACACATCGGTGCACCTTAATAATGATTTTTAGTGCGTTTAATGAGTAATTTAACATCGACGCACTAAATAACATAGAGCACCGTACACAATGCTTTCATTTTGATAAAGCACATCGATGACGGTATGTATCAAGTATTAAAGATGCACCAGTGATGGTGCTTATCAAGTATTAAAGGCACACCAATTACTTTATCGCATTTTTTTTGCAAATAGAAATCTATTTCAATTTTTGATAAATAAACAATGGTTATATATGTGTGTGTATTTTATAATTTCAATTTGTTANTATATATATGTTCCTAAACATAAGTGTATGTGAATTAGATATGACTATGACGAGCACAAGAGTAGGAGTAGTAGTAACAGGTCGACATGTACAACTTTGGACATGAGTGGGAGGCCATAATAAAAACAATTTAATTGACAAACTAAAAATGAAAACCTCTGCAGTTAAATTTTGTGGAGGTTTTTATTTAATGCATAGGTAAAAATGAAGGTCACTCTTGAGTCACTCTTAAAATTTATTTCATAGACTAAATCTTTTTCCACTCCTTCAATTCTCTATCTCACATCTCCTCCTTCGTGGAAAAATCGACTTTCTCCAAGTGATCGTCCTCGACATTCCTGTAGCCATAATAACTAGCATAATTTTCTTGTAAATTATCTCATACTTAGACCTCCTCTAGTTCTTTTTTTTGGGGAAATTATTGAATAGATATTTGACTCCGGGGAGGAGTTTCACAACCCTAAAGTATATGTAACCAAGGTCCTTACCGGTGGCACCAAGCACATTAACTTTGTTCCCTTCGAAGTGCGTCATCTCAACTCCTACTTTGGTATAATTAGGATTGCCAAGCTCTATGATCTGAGCTTCCCAATGCCCCATTTTCCTGGTCAACAAGAAAGGAACCTTGTTGGATGTGATAATTATAATAATCTTTCAAACTTAAGAATGACCTAAGGTCCATATTGTATACTTAATATAATTTAAGAAGCACATTTGAAAAAAAATTGATGATCCATAAGATTCACCAACATACCTTATTTTTGAATATTAAGCATTTCCTTGGCCTCGATGTGCTCCTCCACGATATCCTCACTTGGGTGTTTACCAAGAATCTCATGTTTTTAGAAGGGGCACATGGTAATCAAAATCTCACTCCCTTTTCCATTGGTTTCTAGTGTCCTTCTCTCCCATTTATTTCACTACATCTTCCTCTTCCTCAAACAATATTAGCTTAATGACAATAAAATTCCTGCTCTTGGTTGTCAAATTGGCCTCCCTCTTTAGAGACTCGATCCTTTTCCACTCCCTCGGTTCTTTGGACCACATATCCTCCTTCGTGACCCGCTCAACTTTCTCTAAGATACCATCCTCGTCATCCCTACATCCATAATAATTGGCTTCAATTCGTTTGTAAATGTCATACATATACCCCCTCTTCTTCGCCTTAGGGAGCAGGGGGTTATCAAATAGATATTTGAAACTGTGGAGGAATTTCATAGCCCCAATTGTATAATTGGTGTCCAAGAGCTGTTAAATTCCTCCCTGGCATCAAAGAGTTATTCAATAATCCCCCTAAGTCAAATAAGAGGAGGTATATGTAAGAGATTTGCAAGCGAATTAACGCCAGTTATTATGGATATAGGGATGACGAGGATAATATTTGTTGGGTGTCAATTTTTGACATTTTTATCATCTCTTTCACCTTTAATTTAACTTCTTCACCTTTCACTTTTGTCCATTTTCACCTCCCTTGATAGAATAATGTGCATGAAATAAGGTATAAGTTCTTATTTGAAATAAACTTTTAGTTTATATTATAAATAGTGATTAAAAGCTATTTTTGCAATTTACTACTTGAAAATTAGTTATTACAAGAATTAATGGTATTTTTATGTGATTACATGAATGGGTGGTTTGGGCACTTTCCCTCATTATTAAGAATTAATTCCACTTGGAGTTGTTTCGAAGAAGTCCCAAGATGAAGAATTACCTGTTTTCCATCATTTTAGTGTATGAATCCCAATGGTCAACACTCGACCAACATCAACATAAATATAGGAAATTCAAAGGTATTACATGAAAATTTGCAAACTGTTCAACAAATATAGCATTCAACGCTAGAAATAAGGGAACAATTAGTCAACAAATAGGGGATTCAACTCAAAAGGATTGAAGAAGATAGTCTCCTTGCACTATAATGAGTATAGATCCACAAATTTTGAAGTTAGTTAGATTTAGGAAGACATTCAATTTTCAAAAGAATTGTATAAAGAAATAGGTAGGGGATCTGAATAGGTTAATAGAGAATGTTGTTATTACCACCCGAGACAAATTGAAATTTCTGAAAATTGTGCTTGAAGAGTAATTATTGAAGATTTGATAATTTTTGTGTAAGGATCTCTATGTTCTGAGCTTCTTTAAACAACACACCCCAGGAAGCCCCCCCTGGTATATGTTTTGTTCCCTGTAGTATTAAATTTATTTCCTTTCAGTAATAACAAAGATTACTGTATGTTCTTATTTCTTTTCTCAATTTCCTATGAAGGTGTGTTTATTATGTTTTTGATGTAGGAGCATCGCCAGCACATCAAGCGAGCCAGCGTGGAGAGGAAGACAACTGGACAGCGTCGGCACAAATTTTGAAAAACACCTTGATATTGTTGCGCAAACATTAATGTGTGGATTTAATGAAGCGCACTTTGTATATTGTAATGGACCTTGAGTAGATATCTCTCATCCTCAGGTAGATAGTCAACATTTAATAGATTTAATGTTGGTAGATAGGAATTTAATTTTAGATTTGATAGCTTTAGAGCGCAAGAGGGAAATGGAATATAGACACCCTCCTTGTACATTGTGAGTATTATTATTATGAAGCAGCATTGTTGAAGAGAGCATGTAGAGAATTGTATGAAGAACACCCATGTACAGACAATTGAATTAATAGAAGAAAGATTTGATTCAATTTCATGGTTTGTGTTGTTTCTCTGTGTATCGATGTTATGCTCGTGAATGGTTGCTTCCTGTCATGCATTTTCTTTATATGTTGTGTATGTGATTTCATGGTTGAATTGAAGTCTGTGAGGAAGAGTGAATGAGTTTCAATTGTTTCTCTAATTGAGCCAAAGGATTCCTGCAAGGAGTGCAATCGAATTTGTCCGCAAGGAGTGCGTTGACAGAAGGGTTCCATTAGAGAAAGCTTTTGTTCTCATTTCCCTCGAAGGTGCAGGTAGACACAAAGGAACCGTGCAAGGAGTGCGTAGGCCAAGTTAAGACTCAGAATTGCGATTCTGAGCAAAATGGAATTAAGACTGCTGCTGCAGGTGTGCGTAGAGTCGAAGCTTCAACACTCAGATAGGGTTGAAGATTTGCCGCAAGGAGTGCGTGCAGGAATTCCTAAAAAGATTTGAAGGTCGAGAGAAAGCTCAAGAGAGATAGGCCTTCGAAAACGTTGGAGGATGAATAGGAAAGTTGTGCCTTGATAGCTGCAAGGAGCGTTGCAGGTTTGCACACAGGGTGATGAGTTCTGTGGAGGAACCCTTAGTCATTTCACAAGTTTCACTAGGAGAAACAGACGGTCGGTATTCTCCAAGGAGAACCCGCGAGTTACCGTGAACCATCAGATCTTCCATAAGTGCGAGGGAATTGTAGTGCAAGCGTGAAGGAGGTTCAAAGCTCAGGAAGGGTCGAGCCATTGATCCAAGTCAGTTAGGGCCGTTGGATCCATTGCGAGATCACCTATCGGGGTTTCGCAAGAAAAGAGTCGAGGATTTGGCCACGGGAATCGCGATATTGCGATAAGCGATATCCCGACAGTTGAAGGACAGTGTTGGCCATAGCGAAGTCGGAGAGTGGAGGACAGGTGGCATAAGTCATCGGAATCTCACTGCAAGAAGTCCCGAAACTTGGACATTAGGATTCGCGAACCCGCGAAGTCCCGACGGGGAGACGTGATCGTAGAAAATTCAACTTGCGAGCATATCGGCGTTTCGGCACATCAGGTATCAGAGGTTGGAGAACTGAGTGATTGGTGTCATGAGTAGCGAAGTCACGATAGAGTCGAAGTTCCGATAAGGTGAACAAATTTAGTGTGGACCAAAGACATCGGCTCTCAGGGATTTGAGAGCCCAACGATAAATAGAGAACTTGCGAAGCCACGAGTTCCGATCCCCCGATAAGTCAGGGAAGGAGGATCGTGCAGAAGAAGAGAATCTGTGGGGTGCAGATTTCTCGATAGGGAAATAGAAGAACCTTGGAGTTCTTCAGGCCGAGAGGAAGAAGATCCTGTGAGTGCGCATGGACCTTCTGACCTGTGGGTGGTGAAGGGACCGTGTTGCCGTCAGTTGTGGTATCAGAGCAGGAATATCTCTTTGCTTTTTGTAGCAGAAGAGAAGGAGAAAAGTTCGCCATTCCACCGAGAAGAGAAAAGCAGTCACTTGAACCAGAAGATAGGGAGGTGAGGAGAAGAGGCAGGCAGGTAGTCAATCCAGAAATGGAGAGGCAGATGAGATATCTCTGAGCAAGACTCAAAGACATGGAGACAACTCAAAGACGCACAGTTGGTGCAGGGGATCTTAGTGATTCCAACAGTGAAATAGAGGCTGAACATGAGGAGGAGGTCACAGCTGAGGGTGCATCTGAGTGGTTGATCAAAGCCATTTCCAGAATGGGTGCGAAGGCAAAGATGGACATTCCAGTCTATGAGGGAAATCTGGATGCAGAGGAGCTACTAGATTGGATTAGAGCTCTAGACACCTATTTCGACTATGAAGATGTCGAAGAGGATAAGAAGGTAAAGAATGCTATTATGCGCTTGAAAGGACATGAAACATTGTGGTGGGATGAGCTACAAGCAGAAAGACGTTGCAAAGGCAAGTAGAAGATCAAGAGTTGGGATCGAATGATTTCGAAGATGAAGGAAAAGTTCATCCCAAGAGACTATCAAATTACTCTGTTCAAGCGGATGCAGAACCTGAGACAGAAGCTGATGACAGTGAAAGAATACACTGAAGAATTATATCGACTGAACATCAGAGCAGGTCATCGGGAGAGCGATGATGAGAAGGTTGCTAGATATCTGAATGGTCTAAGATATGACATTCAAGATGAATTGAGCATGGTAACCATCAGAACGGTGGAGGATGCTTATCAGATGGCTTTGAAAGCAGAGGAGAAGCTGAGCCGTAAGCAAGGCTAGCGAGGGCGAGGCATCAGTCAGTCCAGAGGCAAAGCAGTTGCCCAAGAGAAATACCAGAAGCCCAAGGAGGAATGGAAGAAACCTCAAGGTAAAATTGAAAGAGGAGGGACCTCACAGTGAGGGCCACATGTTGAATAGAGAGGGCAACATAATGAGAAGAGTGGAGGATATGCTGATGGCAATACTTTTCCTCATACCAGAGGTCAAGGCAGAGGAAGAGGTGGAGTTATCACATGTTCCACATGTGGGAAGAATGGGCACAAGTCTTATGAGTGTCCAGAGAAAAAGAAGGACATTGGAGAAGCTCACATCACCGAAGCATAGAGGCGTGATGTTGAGACTAAAGACACAGAAGGTGGAAGATCGCTGATGATGCGAAAAGTTCTCTTAACACCCGGGAAAGAGGTGGAGGACTCAGCTCAAAGGACCAGACTGTTCAGAACAGCGTGCAAGACCAAGGATAGGGTGTTCAAGGTTATCGTGGATAGTGGTAGCACAGATAATCTCGTATCTACAGAGATGGTAGAAAAGATGGAGCTGGAGACGACTGATCATCCAAGCCCATACAGAGTTTCGTGGCTACAGAAAGGACACCAGGTAACTGTTACTAAACAATGCTTGGTTGAGTTCAAGATAGGTGGATATAATGATAAGATTTTATGTGATGTCATTCCCATGGATGTTTGTCATCTATTGCTGGGTAGACCATGGAAATATGACAGAAATGTGATTCATGATGGGAGAATGAACACATATACACTGGAGAGGAATGGGATGACATATAGGTTGCTTTCAATAAAGGATAAGGAGGTGAAACTGGAAGTGAGCAACACAGTACTTCTCATGAGTGGGAAGGAGTTTCTTACAGAGGTAAAGAACAAGGAAGATCCACAATTCTTTGTGGTTAGAAAACCAAGAATTGTTCTGACTAGCAAAAGAGTCGATGATTTACCAGATGAAGTTTAGGAACTGTTGGAAGAGTTCGCTGACATCATAGTGGACGAATTACCTCGTTCGTTGCCACCGATGAGGAGTGTGAGTCATCATATAGACCTCATACCAGGAGCTAGTTTTCTGAACAAAGCCGCGTACAGGTTGACACCGCAGGAGAATGAGGAGGTCAAGAGGCAAGTCCAGGATTTTTTGGACAAAGGATTGGTCAGGGAAAGCTTGAGTCCATGTGTTGTTCCGACAGTACTCAATTGTAACACCCTGTTTCCCCCAGCTTGTAAATATAACTGGACTGGCCAAGAACTATGGAAAACTCATAAATGAGAATATGTAATGTAAATGGACCTTGAGAAGAGGTCAATGAATGTGAATAACATTATGAATTTATTGCAGGACTGCTGATGAGGGGATGTGCAGAAAAAGAGACCACGATGGTGGTGGAGGGCACCTGAAAAGGTATCGTTAACTTCCACCGAGAATTAAATACCGTATTTGGACTCCACTGGCCTGGAGAACCAAAAGTGGCTCGCTGGCCTTGAAATTCAATGCCTCGCAGGCTGGTAGGCGGATGGCTTGATGAGGGATGGGATGGTGAACCGCCCATCCGTAGAGATGTCAGGCCTGATCGGTGCGAGGGTAATCGTGCCACACGCAACCTCGCGAGAGGATAAGTCATATGGCAGAGACGATTGAAGGGGGCAGACGCGAGGGGAACTCTGGATTACGAAGAGTGAGTGATAGCAGAGAGGAAGGATTGCAAC
>JASDQU010109044.1:60056-72260 GCA_032191745.1 Picea mariana | reverse complement strand
TTTACTTTGGAAATCATTTTGACAAGGGAAAATTATTTTTACTTTGGGAAATTACTCTTTACACTAAGGATTGAATTTACCTAATGTGAATTTTCCCTAAATATCTAATGTATATTTCATGATTTATTATTTTTCTCAATCCCAAATTAAATACATTTGATTTTCAGTTTTTGCATACACACTTTTATTCTTATTTTTTATTTTCATTTTACATTTTCTCCAAAATCACAAAGTGTATATTCTATTATTTATTTTCAATCCCAAATATTTTATTTTAACTTTTATTATATTTATTTATTCTATTATTATTATTAATAAATTTATTTTTATTGTTTATTATCCCCACCCCTAATCCTTGGTGGTAATTTCACCTATTGGGCCTCACATATTCGGGAATTTCCCCATCTGGAATTACTGTTAGAACATCCCCCATATTTCCTGAAATCCCCTCATCTGGAATTACTGTTAGAACATCCCCCCATATTTCCTGAAATCCCCTCATCTTGAATACCTTAAGCCTTTCGGAAATTTAACACTTCATGATTTTCATGTATGTGCCTACCCCATCAGACCTCAAATCCATCGGAGGTTTTCACGTCAGAGTTTTACATTTCATAATTTTCCAGGTCGACGTCTTACATTTCAGAGTTTACCCATTCGATACTTACCTCATTCACGCAACTCTATCGGGTTCTGAAGCTATCAAGGTTTCATTTTGTGATCTTAACCATCCACATTTTCCAAAACCTAATCTTTCGAGACATTTGATTATGAATATTATATTATTTTTTGGAGTTTTAACCTGCTCGGAATTTTCTACCATGATATTTTTCACCTACTGTGAATTCTAACTCACCCTGGATTTTTCTGAAGTTGGAACAAGTGTTTTATTATACTATGTCATAATATTCTGAGACATTTGATTATAAATATTAGATTAGTTTTTGGTGTTTTAACCTACTCAGGATTTTCTGCCATCGGGATTTTTCACCTACGGTGAATTCTAACTCACCCTATATTTTTACAAATTGGAACGAGTATTATTTTACTATTTTTAGGGGGATAGGACTTTAGGCTTATTTTTTATTTTTTATTTTTTATTTTTTACTACGGTTTACAAGACAAAATATCTATGTGAGCTCTAGGTTCTATACCTCCTCTAGTTCTAGACACAAATTAAGCAAGAAAATGGGGAAAAATATATACCATTAAAATTTAACTTCCCTAATGCAAGTGGGATAATTATTTTAGAGTTGAAAATCAAAAGTCCAGATCACCTTGTGAGCAAAACAATGCTTCATGCATCCATATATTGAGCTATGGGATTCCAAATCAGGCCCAAGATAGCTCGTTGGAAAGCTATCAAGTAGGAAAACACATTGGAGGAGAAAATCAAGACATATTGACAATGGAAAATCCTAGAAAATTCAA
This sequence comes from Picea mariana, assembly GCA_032191745.1. Lineage (NCBI taxonomy): Eukaryota > Viridiplantae > Streptophyta > Pinopsida > Pinales > Pinaceae > Picea > Picea mariana. The sequence continues at coordinate 70,829 of JASDQU010109044.1, read as the reverse complement.
AGAAAAGAGGGACATGAATTTGATGGGGAATAAAATGTAAAATTTCAGAGGACCATACCTTGAGCTCCCGAAGATGAAATAAAACCCATGAGAGCACATTGGAAAGCTAAAAAAGAGAATAAAATGATGGTACAACTATTATTTATAGTTTGATGGTGGAAATTCCCTAAAAATTCAAGGAACATAAGAGGCTCGAATTCGATTAAAATATGGACTATGCAATGTTGAGGCAATGATAACTCATGTTCCAGGAGGTCAAATCAGGCCCATGAGAACATGTTGGAAAGATATAGAAAAGAAGAAGATGATGGAAGAATCTCATTCACTAGATTGACACTAGAAACACCTAGAAAAATTTGAGGAACATAAGAGGATACAACTGAGTAGAGTCAATGATATTTCCAATAAACATCACTCATGAATAGTCTGTAGAGAGAGATTGACTACTCATGAGTCTTTTTAAATTTGTAAGGTACCATATGTAATGTAATATGTGGAAACAAAAATGCTCAACAAATACCAATGGAATAGTAAAATATTTAGGATAGAAATACCAACAATAATACCTTTATGGAAAGAAAGCAATGTTCACTTGCCTCTTTGAGGGGGAAACCTCCAGCAGAGCAGAGCTCTATTATGATAAATCTCAAGACAAAGCTTTATAATGAATCCTACTCTTATTTATACTAATTCTATATTCTAAAGAACATTCTAGAGGAAGATATTTCGAGAAGTGGAAGCTTTTATTAGGTCTTCTTACATTGACTTGTTCACATTTATTAAATAGGCCATATTAACTAATGTCAGCCTTTATTACATGGAAAATATATTATTCTATCTACATGAGGGGTTAGGGAGTTTAGGTCCCTAACATGCCCTCCCCCTTAAAAAAGAGCCTTGTCCTCAAGGCTAAAGATGAGGAAATTACTACAGAATGGTAGCTGACTCCTAGGTGGCATCTTCTAGTGGAGTATCCTTTCATAAAACTAATAATTCTTGGATGGTGCGTTGATGGAGACAACACTTGCGTTGGTCCAATACTGTTTGTAGATACAACCAAATGGAATCTTCTTCATCCAAATCTAGTAGACTAGTCTAGGTGTGGCACTTGGTTCCAATCACTTTCTTCAAGGATGAGACATGAAAAACATGATGTAGCTTGGAGTGACTAGGAAAAGCTAACTGATAGGTTATTGGCCCTATGCATTTTTTTAATAGTATAAGGACCATAAAATTTGGGGGAAAGTTTCTCACACTACTAATATTTTAGTGAATTCTACTTGTATGGTTGTATATGGAGAAACACCTGGTCCCCTTCAGTAAATTGACATTCAGAACGACCATAATCTACCTATCGCTTCATGTGGTTTGTTTTGAGCCATGGCCAAATTTTATTTTAGAGTACGGAGAATGGTCATGAGGAATGTAAGATGGTGGTCAACCTCCTGAACCTTGGAGACACCCAACATGTATGGGAGATTTGATGGTGGCTTATATCCATAGACCGCTTCAAAGGGAGTCATGTGAGTGGTAGTATGGTAAGAGTTGTTGTACCACCATTCAGCTAGGGGTAACCATTGAACCCATTGATGTTGTTTGTTGGATGAAAACCACCTCAAATAAGTTTCCAAACACTTTTTGACCTCTTCAGCTTGGCCATCATTCTAGGGATGATAGGCTGTGTTGAGATGAAATTGTGTGCCTTGGAGCCTGGATAATTCTTGCCAGAAATTGTTATTCTTGCCTAAAATTGTTGGTAAAATTTGGATCACAATCAGAAATAATAGAATGAGGTATTCCATGGAGTTTGAATATATTATCCATAAAAATATGAGCCATTGTGGATGTGGTGAACGGGTGTTGAAGAGCAAAAAAATGAGCATATTTGGAAAGATGATCCACTACCAACATGATGACTAACTTATTGTCTAATTTCAGTAAGCCAACAATGAAATCCATAGAAATATATGTCCAAATAGTAGGTGGAATTGGAAGCGGTTGGAGTGTGCCAGGAGTTTTGATAGTCTCTCCCTTATTGCATTGACAAGTATCACATTCGGACACAAAGGTGAGGATGTCATGTTTCATACCATACTAGAAGAAAGAATGTTTGACCCATTCATAAGTTTTGGTAAAACATGAATGCCTAGCTATAGGTGAAGAATGAAACTCAGATAGCACCATTGATTTAAGGGCTGATTGTTTTCTTAAATACAAGCGACCTTTATAGAAAAACTCTTCATTGCCAAGAGTACCCTGGGGAATCTTGGGGATCATGTTGCAACTTTTGGATTAGGATGAAAAATTTTGGGTCTTGAAACTATTCCTAACGAACAACTGGAAGCCAATCTGCAACAATGAATGAGAGGGAAAAGAGGGACCCTTCTTCTTCATATTTCTTGGAAAGAGCATCATCCACCACATTTTCTTTTCCCTTTTTGTAATTGATCTCACAATCATATCCAAACAGCTTGGTCACCCAATTTTGTTTCTCTAGGGATGAAATTTTTTGTTCCATGAAGTATTCAAGGATTTGATGGTCTGTTTTAATTTAGAAGTGTTGTCCCCATATATAAGGGCAACATAGATCCAATGCATGCAAGATAACCAACATTTCCTTTTCAAAGATCAATTGGCCCAAATGTCACTTCGACAATGTTTGTTGGTGAAAGCCAAAGGTCATCCATATTGCATGAGGACTGCCCTGATTCCTCTCCCAGATGCATCACATTACAGAATAAATGTCTTGGTGAAGTCAAGGAGGTCCAGTACAAGAGTAGTGCACGTCACTTCTTTCAAGTCTTGGAAGGATTGGTCAGCTATTGGAGTCCAACTAAAAGAATTATTTTTAAGGAGAGTTTCTAGGGGAGCCACAATTTTTCCATAATTCTAAACAAACTTACGATAATAGCTCATTAAACCTAGGAAACCATGCATACTTTTAATATTTTTAGGGAAAGTCCAATTATGCATAGCTTCAATTTTATTAGGATCCACCCTTACACCATCCTTGCCAACAATATGACCCAAGTACTCAACTTCAGAGATGCCAAAATCACATTTATATTGTTTGAGGAAAAGTTGGTTCTCAGAGAGGAGATGGAGAACTTGATCCACATGGATGAGATGGGATGGCCACATTTTACTATAGATGAGAATATCGTCAAATAAGACTAAGACAAAGTGGAGGAGGAAAGGGAGAAAGACATTATTCATGAGACTTTGAAAAGTGGAGGGGGAATTATAGAGACCAAATGGCATGACCAAGAACTCATAGTGGCCCTCATGAGTGTGAAATGTAGTCTTGGGAATGTCTTCCTCTTTCATATGTATTTGGTGGTAGACAAAATGGAGGTCAAGTTTGGTAAAGTATTAATCCCCACCAAGTTCATCCAGAAGGTCATCTATGACAAGAATGAGAAATTTGTCCTTGATGGTGAGTTTGTTTAGGGCACAAAAATTAGGACACATGCACCAAGTTCCTTCCTTTTTTAGGACCACAATTACAAGTGAAGAATAGGGGATGGTACTAGGATGGATAACTCCARCTTTTAGAAATTCTTGGACAATYTTMTTAATTCCATTTTTTGAGCAAAGGGATGATGATAAGGGAAAACATTGGGAGGAAGAATGCTYRGKATTAAAGGAATGGAATGGTCATGGTCACCACAGGAAGGGGGAAGGCCCTGGGGAGTTTGAAAAATAGTGTGATGTTGGGAAAGGATATATTGAAGGTCGGGATGCATAGAGGGTCTCTCARCTGCTTGAATGGAATGGAGTTGGGAAATGATTCCATAATGACCTTTTTTTAGTARCATTTCCATGCGGTGGGAAGTGATGATTTCCARCGAGCCTGTTGTAATTCCTTGGAAATTATATTGGTGTCCTTCATGTTGAAATTGCATGGTTAAATCCTTAAAATCCATGGTTATGGGGCCCARAGTGTGTACCCATTCAACACCAATCACGATGTCAAAAACACCAATGTCAATAGAAAACATGTGACATTTAAAGTTATATTGACCAATTTGTAGGCACACATTTTCACAACGCCCCCCACATTTCATGGAACCACCATTGGCAATCATTATTTGAAAATTGTTGACAAAATGAATATAGAAATTGATTTCTTGGGAAAGGAAGTGATGAATGAATTTGTGAGTGTTGCCACTATAAACTAGGATTATGACTTTCATGTGCTTAATGTAACCAATCAACTTGAGTGTTCGGGGAGAAGAAAAACCAATGAGAGCATTCAGTGAAATCATTGGTTCAACTTCGGGAGGATCAGAGGCGGGCATAAGATCATCTTCTTGGGGTAGCACTACCTCAGGTGAAACGTCAACATATTCATCAACAACATCCTCTGAAATGGCCATATACTTTTTATGTTCTTTACACTTGTGCCTAGGAAAGTATTTCTCATCATAATTATAACAAAGACCCTTGAGTTTTCGTTCATCCATTTTCGCCCGTGTTAATTTTTGGACCTCGAGAGGAGTGGTCGGAGGGGAAGGATTGAGGGCTCTAGGATGGGGAATAAAAGAAAGTTTCTTGTTCTACGAAAAGATGACATATTGTGACTCCTTGACGCGTTTAATTTCTTCCAACCAAGTCTGGGGGTGATCCATGAGGACCTGGGATCGGATTTCATCCTTGAGGTCACTGATAAAGAATTCCTAGAAGAAGGAATTAGTCATACCTTCTGTGTGGAAATCCAAGTGCTCAAAGGTAGTGATAAAAAATTCCACTATTCCAGATTGTTTCAACTTGGTCAAGTTGTTGGAAAGTTGATTTTCATTGATGTTAACCCTTGGAGAAGTCTGAAAATCCTAGAGGTGTGGTCATGAGGCCCAAAATTGATGGAGGAATATGAGGTTGAAAAACATTACAAGTACATGAAAAACCCTCATAGATGGATATTCCTCGTCATGTTGTTTCCAATGGTAGGTGGTATGCCACGTGGTTCCTCACGGTTGAGGATTTATGTCATCATCAAGTTGAAATCCCTGAACAATGGTTAAGAAATCCCTAAATGGTTGCAAGAAGAAGTTACAAGTCATTGATTAAAGGCTAAAATGGTTGTAACAAGAAATAATGAGTTGACCCTAAAAAGTTAAGAAGTCCCTAAATGGTTACAACAAGAATTTACAATTCATTAATTAAAGGGTAAAACTGTTGTAACAAGAAATAATGAGTTGACCCTAAAATCAAGAAGAAGGATAAAATAGTCATTAATTAAAGGGTAAAATAGGTGTAACAAGATATAATGAGTTGACCCTAAAATCAGGAAAAAAGGGTAAAACAGTTACAAGTTATCCCTAAAAGAAGTCACTTTAAAAGTATAAATCCACATCAAGAGTCTCTCATTTATACACATAAGTTTATTGAATATCTATCTAGTGAACACTTGATCTATTGGAAAATCTRAGGTAGAGAGGTTKAGATAAAGCAAAGGGGATGSWTGTTCCAKGTTACAACAAGGTATGATGATGCAGCAAGGTTGTTACAGGATCTGAGGTATATTCTAGATACTTGGGCACACGGTTTGAGGCATGTATTGACACATTGTTTGAGTAATATATTTGATGTTTTAGCACATACTAGAGGCATATTTTGGGTACATGGTTAGAGGCACATCTTGGTTGTATGGTATATGTTATGATACATTGTTAGAGGTATATCTTGGATATCTTGGTATATGGTTTGGTATATGTCATGGTGATGTCGGAACATGCTTGAGGCACATATCAGTGATGTTATGGCACATATTTCAGCTGTATACATTGGTTTTTTTGGTACATGCTTGAGGCATGTCTTGGAGGACCTTTTGACACATATGTTTGAGTTTCATCTTTGATACATAGTTGATGGATTTTATGGTACATGTTTTGGTACATGGTTATTATGGCATGGTTGGTGAACTTGGTATATGATCTTTGTGAGTGGTTATGGTCACGTTGATGGTGAGTGACAGGTTGATGATGGTATATCAGTGACAGTGATAGTACCAGTGAAAGTGGAAGTGACAGTGGTGGAGACAATGATAGTGATAGTGATAGTGACATTGACAGTAATAGGTTGAATGGCAGGTTGGATGACCAAGTGATTATCAATATCAGTGGTAGGCACATGTTGAGTCTACACTTATATTTCAGGGTGACACGATAGGGAAAGGAAAGGGGGTTGTAGCCTCCTTCCAATTGGATCCAGAGAACACAAGGATTTGGAGCTTCCTTCAGGTTGGAGCCTGTAAAATAACGGGTTGGATCCTCCTTCCAGCTGCAGCTGGAGAATTCAGGGAGTTGTAGCTTCCTTTAGGTTGGATCCGGTAAATAGGGGTTGGATCCTCCTTCTAGTTGGTGCTGGAGAATTTGGAATTTGGTGCTTCCTATGAATGTAATATTCTGATATATAAGAAAGCATTATGTGGTTTTCTCCCATTTGGGTTTCCACATAAAATACTAGTGTATTGTATTTGTGGTTGTGATGTGATTCATTGTTTATGGTTGTATGTTTATGATATGTTAATTGCAATAATAAGTGAATGGAATTATTGATCAGTTAATGTTTTGATTGAAATTGGTAAAAAAGGATCAATGCTAATTCACCCCTCCCCCTCTCAGTATTCCAACACAAGCAGCCTAAATGGTTGGTGTCTATGTCAAAGCATTCATACAACTCAGCAACAAAGTGTGTCCAAGAAAAATACCCTTGGTGTGCATTTCGACGCCATTTATACCATTTTCATCGTTCCATATCCAAATAGAGAACACTGTAATGAATCTTGGTCAAGTCATTAGTAATTCCATGCAAGGAATATAGTGTTCCATCTGAGTGACCCAGGTTGTTGGATCTGAGCCATCGAATTTGTTCACCACAACTCTGGGAATATGGGGGTCACAATTGGAATGGAAGTTTAGAGGATTTGAAGAGTTGACACCTTTGACTTGGAGATTTGGCCTAGAGGAGGAAGGACCCTTGGATTGGGTCATGAATTGTTGGAGAGTGGAGTGGAGTTTGTCCATTTAGTTATTGATTTGATCCTAGATGAGGTCCACTTTGGCATGCATGGAAATAATTTCATTATTCACTTTGGCCTGAATGGTAGTAATTTCATTATTCAGTTTTTTATCTGTTTCTTCTTGGCGAGTGGGATCCATTAGGGGAGGGGTAGGTCCAAAAAAAAGATAAGTGATATATACCATTACATTTAGGGAAACGCTAGGAATTTAATGGGATAAGTATCACAACGATCAATATCACAATGATCAGGTTAAAAATGAAAAGTATCACAACGATCAGGGAGAAAAAGGGAATCCAATGGGATAGGTCTCAAATAAGGGTGTAGGAAGGAACCAAACTATTTTTTTACTTTTGTGGAGTTATACTCTGACCTGAATAATATTGTAGTGTCAAAATCCCCAATTTTTTAACAAGAAAAAATGTTTAGCAATTTCACAACCAGAATGTAGGAGGTAAGGTTACGCTACCAAAATATCATTTATGTTCCTTGTCTGGTATGTTCCCCCCAAGTAGGGGTTTTCAGGGTACCTAGGGACAAGGGTTTGTTGTGTGCTATAGCTCTCTGATATACATGCGGGGTAAAAAATTAGTACTCATCTCAATATATCAGGGTACCAACTAAGGAGGCTCGACCGTACCCTTAGTCGTACACTCTATTACCCCGATACTAGACAATATATTTCCGAGTGTTGTTTTCAGTGGCACTATAGCAGTCATGCGGTCGATTAGTTTATCTAGGGATAGTTTCAGGAGACCTAGAGGACTCTCAATATGCCTACCAGTACGTGAGAGTGATGTCCATGTACATATTTTGTCTAATGTGGTACTACTCGAGGGGTACCAACAAGGGTTACAAAGGTTTACAACAAGGTGAAACTTTTGGTTTATAGGAAACCCTATGAAACCATGTGTATTTCATGTGTGTATTCTTCCCCATTGTAGTTTTACCCGATGAACGAAAATTCTCTATGCTTTAAATATGTTGGCAATATACGTCTCTACCCTAGAAAAATAAATTAACCCACAATTCCTTCCAAGAAAAATGCTCCGATACCACTTGTAAGGTATCAGACGTAATGTAATATGTGGAAACAAAAATATTCAGAAAATACCAATGGAACAAGTCGAACCATAAGAACAACGAATAGAAAAGGAAAAAATGGTAAATATGCAACTTATAAAATCAAAATGAGACAGTGTAAACAATAAAGGAAAAATTGGTACTCCAAAATAAAAATAAAAATTAAGGGTGTGTTGAGTGATTAACAAAAGGTGTTTCACTAGTAGAATCCAAAATCTTTGTTTCTCCTCAATGATACTTGATAGATACTTTGGGGGTTGGCTGTAATCTTGAGACAATGACCCATGGATGACTCACAAGTATGTATATAAATAACCTATGAGACATCCTCATCAACCACTCATGGGGATTCATTCGATTCCACTCATTTTTCCATTAAACCAGTGACTTATACCTTCCTATCAAGAGTTGTGTTCGAACTCATGGCTTCCCAGAAGGCATAGTGTTATTAATTTTCCCAAGCTAAGAACCTCACCACGGTGTTGCTTCATTGCTCATTAGCGTCCATAGCCCCGACGGAGTCACCCCGATATCACAGACCTTTCTCTACTTCCAACAAGCATCCATAGCCCCGATGAAGATATCTACATACCCTACCAGATTACACATTTCAACTTATTATTTTTCATTTGTTCTTCATTGTATACATTCCAAGAATAAACTAGGGAGGAGGATATTTGTTTCTTGGTGGAGGATCATAACCTTCCTTCTTCTTCCTTTCCTTTCCTGAACAGTATGAGAACTGACTCTACTATGTCTAGGGTATTAGTCATACTTTCCTCTGATCCATTTCCTTCGGTATTCCTAGACCACGAGGTACACAACTTGTATGTTCCTTGAGTAATCAATATACATAAACGTGAATCATTCATGCATTGAAGTCTCTGGACTAGAGAACCCTCTCCTAATTGGCCTGTTAAAATTTAAAATTTGAGAGATAAATACTTGGTTTCAGCAAATTGCACCATAATTTTAACATGGAACATCCATGTGATCACAATTCAATCAAAATAAATCAAAACAAGAGAATCAAATCATGAAAATGAAAGAAAAAAAAATTGAAAAATGAAAACCATCAAACTCAAAAACAAACAAACAAGCACATAAAAAAAATTTGAAAGCAATAAAGGCAAACTATAATACAAGAGATTGTCTTCAAGAAAACTACAAAAAGAAATTTTTTGGGGCTTGGCCATTGGTGGGAACACCTTCAATATCCCCCCTAAGGTTTTTCAAATGATACGTGCCTACCCCAATCTTCTCAGCAATTTGAAAAGGTCCAAGCCACATATTTTGGAACTTTGAATGTTTCCCCTTTGGATCATTTATTTTATCCCACTTGAGAACTAATTCCCCCACTTCGAAATTCTTACCTCCAGCCTTATGTTTATCAAACCATTTTTTAACTATTTTTTGATGGGGTGCAAAAATTCTCCTAGCCTCTTCTCGTTCTTCTTCAACCATAAGGAGGGTGTCAATCCTCTGTTGCATGCTAGATAAGGGTCATCCTCTTAAGTACTGAGAAAGTTGCAAAGATGGGAGGTATAGGTTATTTGGTAGGATGGCTTCTTTCCCATACACCAAAAAGTAGGGAGAATTCCCTAGAGCTTCCCTATGGGTTACCTTGTCATCCCATAGAGCATTATAAAGTGCATTGTGTCAGTTCTGGTGATTTTCAACTATTGTCTTCTTAAGGATTCTTACCATATTTTTATTAGCAGACTCAACAAAGTCATTCCCTTGTGGATAATAGTTGGAAGAGTATCATATAATAATACCTTTATCTAAACCAAATTCAATTAAGAGAGAAGAAGAGAAATGTGCAGCATTATCAAATACCAAAACTGAAGGTACCCCAAATCTTGTCATGATGTTTTTCTATAGAAACTATATCATATTTTTTTTATTGACATGAGTGAGGGGAATATCTTCCGACCACATCGTAAAGTAGTAAGTTGTCGTAAGTATGTATTTGTGTTGTTTTGACGAATTCAAATTTATCTCTCCTATTATTTATATCCCCCATTACTCAAAAGTTATGGAAATTGTCAGTGGTTGCAAAGGGATGGATTACCTTTTCTCTTTTCCAACACTAAATTGAAAAACTTTGCATTTGCTAATATATGCCTGTGTGTCCCTGAATGAACCTTCCCTTAAAATTTTGTGAGGAATGGTTTCTCCTGCGAAATTTCCCCCCGTCAGACCGTCATGAAGTTCCTCTAACACTCTCTCAGCGTTAGATTTTCCAAGGCATCTTATAAACACATTGTCGTAATTCCTTCGAAAAAGTACATAATTAATGAGACAATTTTGAGCGTATTTTATCCTGAGTGATCTCCTTTCCCTAGGCCTTAAGTGTTTGGGGAAGGTGTAATGATGCAAGAAACAAGATAAGTCTATATACTAGGAATCCTACCCGAGTGGGATATACATAGGGACAACTCATTATCCTAACCCAAATTCTCTGGTTCCCCCGGGTCTTGGGATTATGTGACCAGCTTACATAACCCTTGGCCCCTGACTATCTTTGTTGGTTTAATGTCTAGATCAAATCCTTTCTCCCATTTCCTGTTGTGTGAAAAGTGACCTCACCACTGAATGGGGCACTATAACGTTAGTATGGTTCTTGAGGATATAGAATCTGAAGTTTTTTACTGCCTTATAGA
>JASDQU010109044.1:46522-59391 GCA_032191745.1 Picea mariana | reverse complement strand
TCCTTCCAAGAAAAATGCTCCGATACCACTTGTAAGGTATCAGACGTAATGTAATATGTGGAAACAAAAATATTCAGAAAATACCAATGGAACAAGTCGAACCATAAGAACAACGAATAGAAAAGGAAAAAATGGTAAATATGCAACTTATAAAATCAAAATGAGACAGTGTAAATAATAAAGGAAAAATTGGTACCCCAAAATAAAAATAAAAATTAAGGGTGTGTTGAGTGCTTAACAAATGGTGTTTCACTGGTAGAATCCAAAATCTTTGTTTCTCCTCAATGATACTTGATAGATACTTTGGGGTTTGGCTATAATCTTGAGACAATGACCCATGGATGACTCACAAGTATGTATATAAATAACCTAGGAGACATCCTCATCAACCACTCATGGGGATTCATTCGATTCCACTCATTTTTCCATTAAACCAATGACTTATACCTTCCTATCAAGAGTTGTGTTGGAACTCATGGCTTCCCAGAAGGCATGGTGTTATTACTTTTCCCAAGCTAAGAACCTCACCATGGTGTTGCTTCGTTGCTCGTTAGCATCCATAGCCCCGATGGAGTCACCCCGATATCACAGACCTTGCTCTACTTCCAACGAGCATCCGTAGCCCCGATGAAGATATCTACATACCCTCCCAGATTACACATTTCAGCTTATTATTTTTCATTTGTTCTTCATTGTATACATTCCAGGAATAAACTAGGGAAGAGGATATTTGTTTCTTGGTGGAGGATCATAACCTTCCTTCTTCTTCCTTTCCTTTCCTAAATAGTATGAGAACTGACTCTACTATGTCTAGGGTATTAGTCATACTTTCCTCTGATCCATTTCCTTCGGTATTCCCAGACCACGAGGTACACAACTTGTATGTTCCTTGAGTAATCAATATACATAAACGTGAATCATTCATGCATTGAAGTCTCTGGACTAGAGAACCCTCTCCTAATTAGCCTGTTAAAATTTAAAATTTGAGAGATAAATACTTGGTTTCAGCAAATTGCACCATAATTTTAACATGGAACACCCATGTGATCACAATTCAATCAAAATAAATCAAAACAAGAGAATCAAATCATGAAAAGGAAAGAAAAAAAATTGAAAAATGAAAACCATCAAACTCAAAAACAAACAAACAATCACATAAAAAAAATTGAAAGCAATAAAGGCAAACTATAATACAGGAGATTGTCTTCAAGACAACTATGAAAAGAAATTTTTTGGGGCTTGGCCATTGGTGGGAACACCTTCAATATCCCCCCTAAGGTTTTTCAAATGATATGTGCCTACCCCAATCTTCTCAGCAATTTGAAAAGGTCCAAGCCACATATTTTGGAACTTTGAATGTTTCCCCTTTGGATCATTGATTTTATCCCACTTGAGAACTAATTCCCCCACTTTGAAATTCTTACCTCCAGCCTTATGTTTATAAAACCATTTTTTAACTATTTGTTGATGGGATGAAAAAATTCTCCTAGCCTCTTCTCGTTCTTCTTCAACCATAAGGAGGGTGTCAATCCTCTGTTGCATGCTAGATAAGGGTCATCCTCTTAAGTAATGAGAAAGTTGCAAAGATGGGAGGTATAGGTTATTTGGTAGGATGGCTTCTTTCCCGTACACCAAAAAGTAGGGAGAATTCCCTAGAGCTTCCCTATGGGTTACCTTGTCATCCCATAGAGCATTATAAAGTGCATTGTGTCAGTTCTGGTGATTTTCAACTATTGTCTTCTTAAGGATTCTTACCATATTTTTATTAGCAGACTCAACGAAGTCATTCCCTTGTGGATAATAGTTGGAAGAGTATCGTATAATAATACCTTTATCTAAATCAAATTCAATTAAGAGAGAAGAAGAGAAATGTGCAGCATTATCAAATACCAAAACTGAAGGTACCCCAAATCTTGTCATGATGTTTTTCTACAGAAACTATATCATAATTTTTTCATTGACATGAGTGAGGGGAATATCTTCCGACCACATTGTAAAGTAGTCAGTTGTCGTAAGTATGTATTTGTGTTGTTTTGACGAATTCAAATTTATCTCTCCTATTATTTATATCCCCCATTACTCAAAAGTTATGGAAATTGTCAGTGGTTGCAAAGGGATGGATTACCTTTTCTCTTTTCCAACACTAAATTGAAAAACTTTGCATTTGCTAACATATGCCTGTGTGTCCCTGAATGAACCTTCCCTTAAAATTTTGTGAGGAATGGTTTCTCCTGCGAAATGTCCCCCCATCAGACCGTCATGAAGTTCCTCTAACACTCTCTCAGCATTAGATTTTCCAAGGCATCTTATAAACACATCGTCGTAATTCCTTCGAAAAAGTACAGAATTAATGAGACAATTTTGAGCGTATTTTATTCTGAGTGATCTCCTTTCCCTAGGCCTTAAGTGTTTGGGGAAGGTGTAATGATGCAAGAAACAAGATAAGTCTATATACCAGGAATCCTACCCGAGTGGGATATACATAGGGACAACTCATTATCCTAACCCAAATTCTCTGGTTCCCTCGGGTCTTGGGATTCTATGACCAGCTTACATAACCCTTGGCCCCTGACTATCTTTGTTGGTTTAATGTCTAGATCAAATCCTTTCTCCCATTTCCTGTTGTGTGAAAAGTGACCTCACCACTGAATGGGGCACTATAACGTTAGTATGGTTCTTGAGGATATAGAATCTGAAGTTTTTTACTGCCTTATAGACTGCATAATCTTGTTTGTCAATGGCAGGGTAATTAAGATTGGGTGCTTGGAGGTTTGTGCTCATAAATGATATAGGGGCCTTGTCGTTCATGCCATACTTTTGAGTGAGGGCTGCAGCTAGGGACTGTTCGGAGGAAAAAACGTAAAGGAATAAATCCTTGTTGAAATCAGGACTCCATAGAACAGGGGCTTGGGAAATGGAAATTTGATTTCATCAAAGGCTTTTCTCCCTTCCTCACTCCATTTAAATTATACATATTTTCATACCATCCTTTGTAATGGTTTTACTATCTCTATGAAATCAAGTGTGAATTTCCTTACGAAATTAATTTTCCTAAAGAAAGATTGCATGCCCTTCTTGTTGTGAGGCAGTGGGATTTGTGATATGGCATTTACTCGTCCAGGGTCAATATTGATTCCATCTATAGAAATAATGTGGCCTAATATTTTTCCTTCTGCCACCCTAAATATAGTCTTTTTTGGGTTCACGGATATTTTGTATTTCCTACATCTTACGAAAATTTGGGTGATATGGGAGATGTGTTATGTTATATTCTTGGAGTAAATTGTGACATAGTCTAAATAGACCACTAAACATTTGTTTATAATACCTCTAAAGGCCACATCCATGGATCTCTAGAAGGTTTCTCTTGTAATAATTAGTCCAAATGGCATGCATTTATAGGCGAAAGTACCCCACTTAGTACGAAAAGTTTTCTTTAATCCATCTTCTTTTGATACCAAAACCTAGTTATATCCTGAAAATTCATCTAGAAGTGAAAAAAAAATTGGATCCATATATAGTCTGCAGGAGTTTCTCCATAGGAGGAACATGATATTTATCTTTTTTTGGATCCTCGTTCAGGTTTCTAAAGTCTACACACAGAACAATTTCCCCTAACTTATTTTTAATAGGCACTAGGTTGGCTACCCATGCGGAATGTCTAACTTGAAATATGATCTTGGAATATAGTAGTTTTTTCAGCTCTTTTTGCATTAGAGGTTCAAGGGACAAATGAAACTTCCTTAGTTTATGTTGGAACGTCTTGTCTTCGGGTCTTAGTGGGATGATGAGTTGGATGATTATGGTATCGTACGTTTTCAAATCTTAGTAGGACCAGGAAAAAACATCCTGGTATTATCTAAACAAATTTAGGTAGGATTTATTTTCCTCAGGGGATAATGATTTCTTGAGGTTAATATTCTTGGGGTCATCAGCAGTTCCTAGATTTATAACTTCATAGACAGGACAAGAACTGCTCATTTGGACATTCTTGGGATGTTTAAATTTTTCTCGTAAATTGAAAATATTTTCAAGGTTGACCACTCCCCTAGGTATAGTATGAATTTTGGGTTCAATTTTTGTGTTTATCCTTGCTTCATTATTCTCACCATATTCATGCTCATTGAGTATATTCTGGAAACTTCATCATCAATGGCCAAATCCTTAAATTTTTCTTCATTAGTCAAAAAGGATATTATTTGTTCATCCCCTTCAAATACCCTCCAGTTAGTGATGGTATATGGGACAGAAGGTTTGTATAGAAACTCTATAGTGAACCTAGAGGCTTCATAGTCTTCTAAGAGATATAATATCGAAGTTTTTGTGGCTAAGGAATCAACCAATATATTTTTATATCGAAGAATGGTTGTGATGTTGAACGCCTAGAAATTTTCTATCAATATGTGAACTTCCTGCTAATAATTCCTTAAATGAGGAGAATTAAAATGAATAGTGTTCTTCACCTACCTCACAATGATTTCTAGGTCACCAAAGGAGATTAGTTCCTTAATATTTAGTTCAATGGATTTCTTAAGTCCTTGAACTAATGCCTCGTATTCAATGGTATTGTTTATGCATTTGAACTCCAATCTACATGAAAAAAAACTATGCTTTTCTTCTGGGTCAATGAAAATGAAGCCCACATCGACCCCTTCTTGGGATTTTGATCTATCGAAGAAAAATTTCCAGATCTCAAAAGTGAAGTTGGGTACTCGCTTGTCTAAGTCTACTTTTGGAATTTCCTTTTCATCTTTTACAATCTGAGAGTGAATAATGTGTGCAAGTTCACTATATTGCTCAACTATTTTAGGATTGTCCTAAAGTGGCAACTCTGACCTTTGTGAAAATAATACTTCGGATAAGCATGGTGATAAATTACCAAAGTCATAGTTGCAAGAGTAATTTCCTAGGACTGGGAATTCAATGGAGGAGGGTTCATTAGAAGCTTCCAGGTCAGTGGCAGTGTACTTCAAATATTTTTCCTTGTTAATCACGATCATGTTAGGATTTACCTTCAAAGGTAACCACAAATGAGACCAATCCGCACTAAAATATCCATGTAGTTTTTCATACTAATCCCTACTTAACAACATCCCATAGGCTTCTGAAATATATACAATTATGATGTCTATGACCTGGTCGAATTTTTGGTTAGAGGCGATCTGGATCACGACATCCTTTAGTTCACCAATTACCTTAACTTCAATTTTGTCTAGTTGAATAATATGTGTGTCACTTTTGGTAGGGGTAGCATTTAGATTATTAGATATTGACAAAGGCATGATGCTCAAAGAAGCTCCAAATTCAACCAAATAGTTGTGTAGATTTATGTTGTATATTTTGAAGGTTAACAAAAATGGTGGGAAAGATGACCGAGGCTTCTTATTTGTAGACATCATGTTCACATTAGGCTTCCTAAATTCCCAGAGTTTTCTTTCCTCGAGCTTGGATTTGGATTAGGATTTAACATGAGCTTGTCATCTTCTTCCAAGGCTCGTAGAAGTAGATCCTTCTACTGGGAAATTTAGCATAAGTCCATTACAAAAATGTTGGCTTTCAACTTCTTCAGTTCATCTACCACGTTACATTCTATCTTCATTGTTCACGAACCTGGAACTTTGGGGCAGGATTAGGTGGTTGAGTCGGTTGAGCCGAGGATGATTTTTTCTCGGCCCTCTTAGGAGCTTGTGCTATGATGGGTTGATTTTGTATGATGGGTCCCTTACTCCTATTTTGGACTGACAGAGATTCTAGTGCTTCCTCTTATTATATAGGGATATCATAAGATTATGTGTGGTTGACATCCCACAAAACCATAGTTGTTTTCTTGGGTGGCTCATTGACCTCATTTTCTAAATTATCTGATGTTTGGTCATTGGGTTGTTCGGTTAGAGCACAACCATCTAGGAAACGATTGGCCAATAAGTTCATGGAATTAACCCATTGCGGGTGGACCTTTTCTGAATGATGTTCTTGATGGTAATTACAATATGAATTGGAGGATACTTCCCCTAAATCGATATTTAAGTTAGCAGGTGGGGGTTCTATGGTTTTAAATGGTGGAGGTATTCTAAAAAAATGTTTATAGGGTCTGTGGTTTGATGTTCCTTCCCCTGCATTCATTTTCATGTCTACAATTTCATTAGATAGTTTCTTAACCATCCTTTGTAGACATTCCAAGCCAGTTTTATCATTTTCAATGCTTTGTTTTGTTGTTTTACCTGGTGGTCGTGTCAGTAAGAGCCCCCTCCTAGGTGGTTGTTGTGTGTCCTTCTTCGACAAGGAGATCTGGATATTTTTTGCATACTTTCATTTCAAATTCAATAATTTTGGCTTCCTCAAAATTTTCAGCCAAAGAGAGTTTATCATCCCTCTTAACAAACATAGAGATGGAGGTTGGTAATGCGTTAGCATATACCTCAATCTGCAGTTCTTGAGCAAGTTTAGCGTCAGGTTGAAATTTTTTAAGGATGGTTTTGAATATCTTATTAAAGTACTTGACCTTCTCTTTGGGACCCATGGTGGTGGCGAAAAGATGCGCCATTAAGACCCCAATATTTGTCTCTTCAGCAAACTTATCCAGAAATTCCTTCTGAAATTTCATCCAACTATTAATGGATTCAACTAGGTGATTGAAATACCATGTCAAAGTTGAGTTCCCAAAAGTTTAAGGGAACAATCTGCACACTTCATCCAAATGTTCCACATTCATTAATCTTATTTCCAAGATGAATTTCTTGATCAGAGCTTCAGGAGACCCGGAGGTTTCAGGATCATATTTTGGGAGAAGTTTCTCTGGGTTTCTAGGAAGATGGTGTAATCATCTTGGTATGGCCAGGGAATACTTAGTCATCCATTGTTGGTTGTTAGAAGTTTGATCATTACCTTCTGGGATTTCTTCATTGTTATTTTCCATATCGCCTGACCCATTATCTGAGTCTTGTTAGTTGGAGTCAACTTCTTCAGACACGAAACTTTCAATATCAGAGTGTGTACTTGTTGGTGGGGTTGAAAGAGGGGTTTCAGGAATAAAACTGATAGGTTGGTCAATCTCATTTAAGGAGAAATATACTATATATTCAACCGTATGGACAAAGGTGTGAAATGGCATATCCACTACCGGTCTAGTAGTTTGTTTCCTGTGAGGAAGAAATGGGGCTAATGGAAGTGCTCTGATTTGACGAGCGTATGTTTTGGTGTACTCCTAAACACATTGATTTCATCGTGAGGAATTTCATAGGGAATTTATGGGTGAAGGTATGAGTCATCTTTATCATGTAGTAGGGGTACCTTCAATATTAGGGATATCCTAAGAAGGACTAGCCATGCATGTGGGTTTTTTGAATATATAGGTTGTTTGAGGTAATTTTATATTGAAAGAACTATTTTGATCATCCATGCATTCGTTCAGGCCCTCCTTCTAGCACCAATTTTGTTGAGGGGTCAAAATTCCCTTTAACTTAACAATATGAATCAAACCCAAAGAGGAGGCCCAATTAGACTTGTATCTTCTTAAGATAGTGTGATTCTCCGAATTGAGGATCCAACAAGTTTCGATGGGATTTATTTTCAGTTTAAAGATGGATCTTCTTAGACTCTTTTTGTTATCAGTTTATTTATTAAGTATTTGACAACTAAATTCAGAAGAAGGTTGAGTGCGGTTTAACATTTACCAACAGTGTGTAAATGACATCTCTTTCCAATCAATATTAAACAATAATATTTTCTATTGATCAAACAACAAATATCATCTAAGAAAGGAGATTGTATATGATATTAGAAAGTAACTGGAAATAATTTTGATTACAGTATAACACAATAAATTTTTAAAACACCATCAAAATTTACACCAATATTCATTTAGCAATCATAATCATCCAAGATAGCTTAAACGAAATTACAATATTACTAAATGGCTCGCAATAGATAATTGTATGCAGACCAACCCACAGACTACACTAATCCCCAAGGTTTGGCATAAATTTGTCTCTGACTCAAGATGAGCTTCAATATTAAACTCAAAAATAGTTTTTTATCTAACCATCAACTATTACACAAAAATTTTGACCCTTCAAAATGAGGTCGACCTCTTTATTTACACGAAAAAATATCATGCAAAAAATTAACAACAATGTTCACTTAACAAAAGAAAACAAAAGATAAAGTGGATTATTTCCACGTGGAATCTATTAGTTAGCTTAAGTCATCTCAAAGGGTTCACTCTAACTCGGACCATTGGGAGAACAGATCCTTGTATGTATGCAAATATGGGAATTGATGTTGCTCCATCGACATGCTCAGTTTATCCTTCATTTCCATCACCTGGTTTATAAATTTTTCCACCTCAAAGCCTAGATGTCGTAGGACCCATGCTACCCCAATCATTCCATCGACAAATATCTTAACTTGTCCCTTTTAAAGTATTCATATCTCCCGAAATTCCACTTCAAATTAAGCATTGAGATCCTTGAACTATCTAACTATCGCATGCAGGTTGACAAATTCGTCGGGTGTGTCGAATTCTGGGAATCAAATGTTTCTCATTTTATGATTGATGTTGTTCCAATTACCAATACATTCGTCCCATATTTCTTGCATCCTTCGATGTGGCTTAATCACCAATTGTACCAAATACTCTATTGTTGGTTTGAACCTAATCAGGCTCTCGTCTATAAGCATCCTGATGCCATGTTTCTCTACTCCCCAACCTTTCTGGATTTCTCTAGTGTACTCGATTTGTTATGATATGTGATGATATTTCTCAGACCATTTCATCATGTCTTTATAAGCCATGAGGCCCACCAATGTTTTCTCCTAATAGCCAATGATCTGGGTCATAAAAATTTATCTTTCAGACTTAAATTGACTATAGATCTCTCCCATCTCAGCTCTCATGAATCTAGTTGTCTGCATGGTGTCCTGGTAATATTCCACTTGATTCCTGAGCTACACTAACTCAACTCTCATAGAGTCAGATTCATGCTCATCCTCTCTTTCCTTTTCCATGGTGGAACTAGATATAGCCATGCATGGTCCCTATAGTTTGCTCACCTTAGACTACTTATCATCCAGCTGGGTCTCTTCATTGGTAATCAACACTACATTGTCTAGAGCGAGTCTCCTCTTTTTTATTGTCCTTGTTACCACCACCTACCTCTTTATGTCATAATTTATAGCATGAACATCGACCACCTCATCTACAGGCTCTAGGATCGGTTGGTCACCCCATGAGAAGGAATTTCCCAAGCTACCTAGTGCATGAAAATGTTCAAGCACCACCTCCTTACTTTTTTTGACTCCTAGATTAATGGGAGAATCTCTAATGTGTTCAATGTTGGAGGTATTTTTTGTGACCCCCTCTATTGTGACTTTTACCAAAGTCGTTGACCCTAGGGGTGTAGAATGTGTTTATGTTCATGTCTGAGTCTTTTCAGATCCTTTTTTACTCTCCAATTCTTCATCGACCACTACTTTGCTAGTTTTACCTCCTGTTGAGTTCTTAGCATTTGAGTTCCCTTGTTCCTCCCCTTTTCCTTTTGTTTCATTCTTTGCGATGTTAGTCTCATTACCATCCTCATATTTATTCCTTAGAGTTTTTTTTTCTCTATATATCTTGTCTCTTCCTAGCCTTTGTTACATCCTTCCCCTCTATCCAGTGACTGTGAGGTTCTATCTGAAGAGGTGACATGACCTTCAGTTGTATTTACACTTGTCTATATATCCATAGGTTGTTTTCCTTGGGTAAATTGTGTGTCCTACATCCCTGTTACTACCTCATTCAAAATAGGAATTGGAGGATACACCTCATCTACGTCACTATCATACATCGTGATCAAATCAACAATAACAAGAGCCACTCCACTTAGACCTGATGGATTTCTTGAAATTGCATTTGTTCGTTGGGCTTCTGGTTCTCCTTTAGGTGTTTTCTATGAACTTTGTTGTTCATTATATTCCCCAATTGAGTTATTTTGAGGTTTTGACAACTCCCCTTCTTCTCTGACTGTAATTGGGGTTATTACCATGGATGTTATTTCTAGCATTATGACAGTTTCCATTTGTATTCGAATCATTTTTTTTGCTTGTTCTAAGAGTCTTTGTGCATATGACCTATCTTTTGTCTACTATGAACCTTCATGTTGCACTTGTGACACTACCTTAATTTGTTTCTCTAAAGAGTCTAATTATTCATCCCTAGAAAAGGCAATGAACCTGACTAGGTTCAATTTTTCTTTTCTTCACAATACTCCATCCCAATCCAAGGCATTCTCCATGAATATTTTGTCCTCAAAATCATCGTTTGCATATGGCCAATGGGATAACACCTGGTTAGCATGCTCAGCCAACAATTTCCTAGGGTCATGTTTCCTGTATCTCCCGGTAAAAAACATGTACTCCATTTGACTATGAGCTTCTTGTCTGGCATGTGTAGTGTCCTTCATGAAATGGTAACCTACATAAAAAACATAGGGGATAAATACCCTTTTCTTTTCTTTTACCAAAGAAGCATTGAACCCTTGCAATATGGTCTGGTAGAAAATTCCCCCCAACACTAATTTATCAGGCACATGGATTGGCAGCAAGTGTGGTGCACTAGTGGCTCTGAAAATTCATATATATGTGCTTCTTTCCTCTAGATACCAATGCCTATTATTGGATATCAATTTCCTTGCTACTTCTGAGATCCTTGGGAAGTTTTGTTTAAATATCAGTGAGTACGCCCGAGCTATAAATACATCAAATTTCATAGAGATTGATCTTTTGTACTTGTTCTCCCATAGGATGTTGAAATAAACATGTACCGAAAATTCAGATATATGCTAGCTTAGGCTCAAAATTGGGAATACATTTCTTACACATATCGCATCTAGGAGATAAGATTCCATGTAGATTGTTGGGGTTTCTCTGGTTTTTGGGTTCTGAGCTTCCTCTATCCTGGTGCTCAATTTCTTAGAAATAATAGCTCCCTAGTTGAATATGCTTCCAGATATAGCTATTGTATAAGCCAAATACATCCAATCCTAGGAGAACTTGGATAAATCCTTTTCCCCATCTAGATGACGGATCAGGGCCATCAGGAAAATGAAAGGTTCTCGTAGATTCATCATGATGTACCACCTTGAGGGCCGATTCACAAATTTCTTGTCTTTCGTCCACCAAGATGTCAACAATAGACTAATGTCAATAAAATCATTGTTTAGCCTGACTTCGACGTCCTTAATTTTGTAGAATGCACCTACTTGTTTTGGAAAGAAGACGTTGATATGTGCTCTATCTTTATTATTTAGCAAGCATTTCTCTGCATCGGCATGATGCATGATCCATTCTAGATTTTCCACGCATGGTGAAATAGGGGTCCTAGCCACCATCACATATAATGAACAACACCTGATGTTCTGGAACATTTGGTTATCCATCTCCCTCACCTTCGGGTCGCTATGAGGCATGAATTCTGGGAAATATTCATAATGAATTTTTTTGTATAAATCAAACCAGGATGGCAAGGTTACCTTAGATTTTATTTTATTGTCTGTATCTTTGGAGAGTGGAGGCAGGATCGTTGGATTATTCTATGACATTTTGACCACCGGCTCTGCCTTTGGGGAAAACTCTAGCTTCTTAATAGTCAAGTTGGACACCTCTCTGGCTCACTCATTTCCTCCCTTCGGGGTATTCGACGATCGGAGAGTTACTGGTCCTCTGGGTGGAATTTTCCTACAATAAAGAAACTTATCTTAGTATCCCTTCTATCAACAAAAATGCAGAGGAAATTATCACAAATACCTACACGTGAAGATTTTCATGGATTGAGTACTCACCGGTACCAAGCTTTGCGATAAATACAACACAACTCAATCCTTAAGTGAAATTGGATCATACATGAGTTATCGTGAAACAATTAAACAGTTCTGTGTGAATTATGAAATCGTTCACAAATACATTCAAATAAATATCACTTATCCCCTCACACCCGAACTCATCACCCTTTAGTACACATATTCTACTGTAGATATTTATTTTATTTTTACATCATGTGTGCCAACCTTATAATTAAATTTGATGAGTGAATCATGTTGAAAACGGTGACAACAAACTCACCCGTGAATAGAAATAATCCATTGTAACTAATCCATCTAAATTAGAATATGGATTTTTCTAAATTAGAATATGGATGTTTCTAATTAGAATATGGATTTTCTATTTAATTGTATGCCCGTAGAGGCTGAGAGGTGACTGAGGAGTGTGAGGATTGAGATCCGTCTGTAATCTCCATTGGCTGAATAATAAGATGACCGATACCTATGCTTGGTGGACGTAGCCCAACATTTGGGTGAACCACGTAAATTGTTGTGTCTTTGCTGCTTGCATTTTTATTGTTTGTCTTATTGGTAATTGTGTTTTCCGCATTAACAATTACAACAAGTGGTATCAGAGCTCAGGAGCTCAGGAGCTAAGGAGGACGCAGCCGGAAAGAAGCCGAAGCCTGGAAATTCGTTTTTTATGTGCCAGCGCTGGGAAGCAGTCTAAGGGGGGCGTCGGCGCTCAAGACTAATTTTACAGGCGCGCCAGCGCTGGGAGACAAGGCATAAGGAGCGTTGTTAAAGAAAATTGTGGTTTTTAAAGAAGGAGCGTCGGAAGGAGAGCCAGCGCTCACCTTACCAGCATCAGGGAGCGCCAGCCTCTCATATCCTTGCGCATTTAATCAAATTATGGAGCAGCGCACCACTATCTCCTCCATGGAGCGCTGGATAAGATAAGGAGCGCTCCCCCCCATAAGTTATGAAATTATCCTTTCTTAAAACTATACGCTTACATTTTTATTTGGAAAGTGTTAAAAAGATTTTATACTTGTATTTTTTATTAAAGTG
>JASDQU010109044.1:1645-20352 GCA_032191745.1 Picea mariana | reverse complement strand
AGTGTCATATAAATTTTCTTCTAACAGTGATATCGAAGACATTTCTAGGAAAATCATTAAGTATCGTATATTTTTTTATGCTCTTTTGCAAAATATGATATTTTTGGGGGATTTTCTTGCTTTTGCAAAGGAAAGTCAAAGCATAAGAAAAATGAATAGACAAGGAAAAAATAGTAAGTATGCAACTTATAAAATCAAAAAGAGATAGTGTAAACAATAAAGGAAAAAGTGGTACCCAAAAATTGCAAATTCTAAGGGTGTGTTGAGTGCTCAACAAGATATTGGGGTCAGAATGAAATCTAGAAAATTTGTTGTCAAGAATAAAGTTGTCCATTTTATCATACCACACTTGAGGAGCTTGCTTAAGAACATATAGAGATTTATTAAGGTGACATAAAAGTCTAGAGTCATTTTGAACATAGCCATAAGGTTGTTCCATGTAGATTTCATCTTTCAAATACCCATGAAAGAAGGTAGATTTAACATCCATATAATGGACCTCCCATTTATGTGAGACAACAAGGGATAGAAAAAGGAAAATGAAATTCATTTTGGATATGGGAGAATATGTTTCATTATAGGCAATGCCTTCAACTTGAGGAAATCCTTTGGCAACTAACCAGGCCTTATGTCTTTCAACATTTCCATTTGATGCATACTTAGTTCTATACACCCATTTACATCTGAAAATTTGTCTTCCTTTCAAAAGAGGTACTAGATCCCAAATATAGTTTTCCATTAAAGAACGATATTCTTCATTCATTATTGTGTCCCAATATGGATGGTTAGAAGCTTATGCAAATGTAGCTGGATCATGAGTCTCTGAAACTTGAGCCAAAATAGAGGAGTCTTTCTTAAAATGTGAACATGTATGACATTGATCTGTAGGATCATTGGCAATATAATCAACGTTTTCTCGTGTTAAATAGACCCATCATGGAAGCGATGGTGTTGGTGCAAGTTCATGTTGAATGGAATCATCTAGAGGAGGGTGAGAAGGTGGAGGTGAATTTCCATCCTCACCATCATCATAGGAAGAAGAAACCAAAATAGGACTAGAATATGGAACAAACATCGAAGATGTCTCATAGGTTGAAGATGGACCAAACGTCAAATTAGGCTCGCAAGCTGAAGATGGAAAAAACATCGAATAAGGCTCACAGGCTGAGAGATTTTCATCAAAATTAAAATCTCTTCTAATAATTATTTCATTGGAATGAGGTTGAAGAATTATATATCCTTTGAATTTTTTAGAATATCCAAAAAAAAATCACTTCTCAGTTTTAGGTTGTAATGCTTTCTTTTTCTCATTAGGAGTGTGAGCCCATGCTTCACTATCAAATACATGAAAGTTGCTTACATCTAGCTTAATTTTATTCCATGTTTATCCCATAGTTATATTTTTTAAAGCCTTTGTGGAAGTGAAATTTACTATGTAAATTGCACAATTAATGGTTTTTGCCCAATAATGAAGACTTAAACTCTTATATTGGATTGTACAATTTTCCATTTCCTTTAACGTGTGATTCTTTCTTTTAGCAATACCATTTTGTCATTTTGTATATGGAACAGTATGTTGCATTTGAATGCCTTATGTATTGCAGTAGGTTGTAAATTTTTTGTTCACATATTTGCCTCCATTATCTGTTCTTATTCTTTGGATTTGATGTATTGATTGTTTTCTGCAAGGGCCTTGTAGGCAAAAAACATGTCATAAACTTCACTCTTAATTTTTAATAAATAAACCCAAGTGCATCTGGAGAAGTCATCAATGGAAGGTTAGAAGTACTTGAACCCATAGAAAGAAGGAGAAGGAAGCAGACCACACAAATAACAATGAACAAGTAGCAAGGGGGTCAAGGCGTGACAAGAGGCACATTTATCAAAATTATCTGGATGATGTTTGTCAAGAACACAACTGGCACAAACACCATCTTTGCAAGAAACAACATTAATTCCAATAACCATATTTACATTACATAGTTGTTGCAATGAATGATAGTTTATATGACCAAACTCTTCATTCCAATTTTTTCTCAAGTCATCTCTATGAACAACAAAAATTAATGGAACACATGATGACCCAAAGTTGTAAAATTTGCAAAACATGGTAATATCATCAACAATTCTAGTTGTCAATACATGCTTAGGATATTTTAAATCCTTGATTAAAACTTGTTGACTTGAAAAATTTATTGTTTTACCTTCACTTGAATCATTGATCAGATATATTAAGAGAAGAAAAAATTGTTTTATCCTTAGTCGTATGATAAGATGTTCCAAAATCAATAAGCCACTCATCCAATTAAGAAGTAGATTTTGCATTGAAGGAAAAACTAGAAGCAAAAAGAGCATGTTCATGAGAAAAAGAGTTAGAATAAGAAGATTCAATATTGATGTTGTTCTTCTTCATTGTTGGTTCTAAGGCCTCCATATTTTTAAAACATTTAGACTCCAGATGACCAACTCGCACACAAAAATTGCAATACCTATCAATATTCTTACTTTTTATTTTGGTCCATTATAACCATTGGGTGTAGAAGATGGTTGAAATGGTGCAGGACCCTTGATTTACTTGTTATTGGTAGGATGTTGTTACTTAGGATGCGTGGTTTTATCTTTCTGTTGAGCCACTAAGGCTTTGTTATATGTACCAGTAGTGTTGATCACTCCAATATGCAAGAGATTATCTTTCTCTCTAATCATAGAATCACAAAAATACTCAAGAGTGGGATCTTGATAAGAATCCCCGAGAGATTCTCTAGTGGCATAAAAGGTAGATACAAAGACAGAATATGCACTACCAATCTTAATAACAATAACATATATGCATCATTCATCCTTCATATCTATTTTACATTCTTTAAGTAAAATTATGAGTGTTTGGAAATTAGATAAATAATATTCAATGCAATGGAAATGATTGGGATTTAAATTCATTAACCGATTTTCAAGTTGGTGGGATCGAATCACATTGTGTTTACCAAATACGGCTTCTAACTTCTCCCATGGTTTAGCTGGGTCATCAATTCCTTGAAGGTGAAACCATAAATCAAGAGAGATGGACATTCCAACTAATCCATGTGCTTCGTTATTTTTATTATCCCATTTGGCTTATTTTCGGCATCAATGGGTGCTTGTTCTTTTCCCAAGGTAATTTGATACAATCATTTACATCTTAGTTCATCCTCCATACGAGATTTCCATGAGAAATAGTTGGCATTCATAAACAAAACATCACTTGGAGTAGCCATAATGAAATATGTAGGTAATATAGATTTAAAATCTAAAATTGACTCTCTAGATGAAAAGTTGTCGAAAAAATAGGCAGTTTGAAAAAAATGGCACTGAAACTAGACTTCAAATATGAAATTTATGCCATTTTTAAAGAAGGCATAAATGGTAACCAAAGTGTCACATGGAAAATAGAATTTGGCCCACATGGTGATGGATGCACAATAAGGCCATTGAGAAGAAAAAAAATCCCCTTCGTATAACTTTTCCTATAAACTCACTTTTACAAATAAGTTACTTATGAAGTGGGCCACTTTTATAGAATAAATGATAACCACTTTTACAATGAAGTTACTTTCTAAATTAAAGTTTTATGCAAAAAAGTAACTTTAAAAAATAATATTAAATTTACTTTATAGTGATTCACTTTTATAATTTAAGTGAAATGCACTTTACAATAAAGTTATGAAATAACTCAAGGTTGCAAGAACTTTTTCAAAAAATAACTATAAAAAAAGAAAGACTTGAATGCAAGACGTCTTATTAAATAAATTAACTTTCAATCAAGTGAGCTAATGAAAAATATATTTAAAAATTGTTGAAGGAGAAGGGTTTTCCTTGCCTTGAAGTGCATGCTTACCCTAAAAATGCATGTTTTTTCCTACTAAAAAACTTCAACATGGCTACACAAAAAAACAAGCCAAATTTCAAAAAAACTTTTCGAATCTCAACAATAATGGGGTTAGATCTCGCTTAGCTTACTTGGAAAATGCAAGTTTTCTCTTTGTTTCTGATTTGTTGAGCTCTCATAAAGTGCATAACAAAGAGCATACGCAGAAAATAAAACACTTTCTACTATGTTTTTTATTTGTTGAGATCGCACAGAACTCACAATAAAGAGCATACGCAGATCGAAAAGAGTAGCAAATCAAAAATAAAATAATAAAAACTGAAACATTAACTCTGTAAAAAATAAAATCAAAAGGGTGTATTTAGACTTTATAGATATGAATCTCACAAAAAAAGTCATATCTTGGGCAAATGGAAACCTTTTCAAGTGAAAATAAAATCATTTCCAACTGAAAGAACTGATTCAAACACAATGGAACATCCCTCTCAACCCATAAATGCAAAAAAAATAGCAGAACCTAGAAATGAGAAAACACAAGTTCTGGATCTCAATCTACAATGGGATCACACAACCAAATCAAATATCATAACACCAGCTTTTTTACGTGATTAAAATCCTCAAAGAGGGAAACAATTCACATCCCCATCCAACATGGCCATTTGAGGCAATATATTAATGCAAAAGAAAAATATTTTACAAGAGAGTTTCTCACAATTGATCATCGACAAATGACCCATCATGCTCTTTAAATAATGACCATGGACCAATCAGGTGTTCAGCCACAAATAAATATAGTTGTTAAGATCGAGAAGAATCTGATTCGTTCAATCACTTTATTCCTAGAACATATCGTGATAGGTGGATTACATAACTACAAATTCATACTAAAGCAACACACTTTCACCTAAACACACATTAGACCAAGTTGATCTTAACTAACTCCTAAGTGTCTAAATATCGTAACAGTAACTCAGAGGTTTCAAGGGATAAATCATAGATGTTGAAAAGGAAAAATCACCAAGTTGAACCCTGCATTGGGGAAAATAGATGAAACACATCATGAAATTAAAGGATATTACAAATTGGTGAGGATCCTTGTGAAAATATATTTACATAATTATTGAGTACAATGGTCCTCAAAATGTGTTAGGCAGGTGATGTGATGTGACATTAGAATCTTGGGAAGCAATCAAAATATCTAGAAGGCTACAAGATAGGACAATGAGATGATGAGTTAACAATTAATATCTCGATGACATCTCTTAGCATAGCATTATAATCCTTACTCAAAAGAATGGGAACAAACCTGAAATATGGGTCATATAGGAACTTCACAGTAATGAAGGTAAGATATTAATAATGAGTCAATAGGATTTTTACATGTTGAATACCTTCTAGGTAACATGTCTTGTGTCCATGGACTAATTTAATATGATTAAAGAACTAAGAATCTAGGCACTCTGTCAAAAGATAATTTCTCTTGAAGCTAGGATACCCTCAAAATATGTAATGAAACCCTAGATCTAGGGTTTGGAAACTTCCTCGATCTTATCCACTGTGGGATGTCTTCAACTATGAGTGCAATAAAGCTTCTTCAATATGAATGTCTCCTTAAAATAGGGCATGAAACCATGAAGAACCTTCTAAATATACTTGTGGCATATTCCAAGGTGAGATATCCCATCAACAAGCATGATCAAATGTGCAAAGCAACCTCCAAAGTGGACATCATCCTCAAATCAAGCAAGTGGATCCATGATACAAGGCCTCAACATGTGGAATGTCAACAACACTCAACCATATCCATGAAAATAAGTGATTTCCCCATTTAATCCAACAATATGCCTCAACATGTGTGCACAATAATCCTCAAAATGACATGGCTGGACCAATAAAGCATGAGTAGTGGATCCAAATAAGAGTAAGTTGAAATATGCCATGAACCCATATGCCAAGTCATCAAGATCCCCACCAACTCATCAAGGAGAAGGACAGACTCATCAAAAAAATCATGAATTGAAGATAAGTGTGCATGTTCCTCCAAATGTAGCCTGGGAAGGGAAGCACTTAAAGTTATGTCATACTCCTTGTGATAAGTAAGCCATCCACATGTGAATGTCATCCACAAGAGCTATCACATTGGATAAAAGGATCCCTAAGCATTCCCATGTTAATCCATCTAAGTAACAATCCATATGTAAGCAAGTGAGTGTATGTCAAGTGATCTATGTCATGATGAATCCAACCAAATGGTAAAGCTAATTCAATGTCCACTTATTCCCAAAGTGTTAGGGTATTCCACCAAGGGAACCATATATCCTCATATCCAATCATCTAGCAAGGAATGGAGACTAGAACATCACATGATCAAGTGTAGTGC
This sequence comes from Picea mariana, assembly GCA_032191745.1. Classification (NCBI taxonomy): domain Eukaryota; kingdom Viridiplantae; phylum Streptophyta; class Pinopsida; order Pinales; family Pinaceae; genus Picea; species Picea mariana. Next base: position 14,107 of record JASDQU010109044.1, on the reverse strand, counting down.
TATCTCTCTATGATAAGCAAGTATACCAAGAAAAACACCATCAAATCCTCTAGCACATCATCATCTATGTCATTAACAATCCAAGGAACCAAGTGAACTCCCTAACCATCCAAAGATCTTTGTGATGAAAATAAAAGGCATAGTGAAAAAAATCATTAGCATACGCCTCATGCAAAATGAGGGGTAGTAGGGTGCAACAACATCCTTATTTAATTTTTTATCCATAAATGGGATAGATTTTGGTTCAAGGTAAGTATGGTTCAGTGTTCTTAATTCATTGTAATATCCTTTTAAGTCAGTGTAGTAAATATAAATTATAGGCCATTCCTTCTTAACCTAATCAACTAGTAGATAAAATACATATTAAACACTCTAAGTAATTCATAACTCATACTAATCAACAATATTAACCAACAAAATATATGATTTGTTCAAATTTAGCATTCGAATTTATCCAATCCCCTATGATATTGTGAGCAACCAACAAACATAACAATGTTATGGGTACTTGGAGTAAATCAAATCTATTTGAGCCCACGTGATATTGTTAGCAATAACAAGCATAACAAAATTATGGATACCTATAATAAGAGATATGTGACCTTAAATAATTCATATTAAGGGTGTGTACATGTAGATCAAGAAGGAACAACATTAAACCTTTGAAGTTATCCAAAGACAAGACCTATGTATATCGTGAGTAGTGGAATTTACGCCACACAATTTGTCAACCTTCTTCTTGTACTCTCTAGCATTCAATCTCAATTAATACTATTCTTTATTTGAAAAAACATAGGTATTATCTCAAGTCCTTTATCCTTAAGGTCACCAAATTTAAACCCTTCCTGGATAGCATATGTAGTGCCTCCCAAAACCAACCACATGAATCTAGTTGTTGATGCCTCTAAAATATAGGTATATGTTTTTTATTGTTTTAGTATATATCTTAACTCTATTTGTGTTCATTTTCGTCAATCAATGAAAATGAACTTGTATAAGAAACAAATTCACATAAAGAAACAAATTATTTATTGTCATTGAATAAAATTGAACAATTAAATAAACACTTAGATAATAAATGTGAAACATAGAACATAATTTTTGCATCTAGATGAAGATGACATTTGATTTGTGAATCCATGATCCATCTTTCACCATGATAAATTGCATGGTGCACTATCACTTTTTTCCCAACCAATGTACCTCAATTTCCAAGGTGCCACCCTTGTGTAGGGGTTATGTGTCATCACACATCTCAAAAGAAAAATACTCATACCGAAACCTATATTACAATCAAACCTCTAACCCCATTACAAAACTTTGGCAATTCCATCTTAGTGTTCAAGTCACTATCCCTTAGCTTCCCTTGAAGTTTGATATTCCCTTAGGGCCATATTTACAACATCTACTAATTAGTTTTCCTATGCATTTAATATTGTTTTTTTTTTTAATTTATCGAGGGAAGAACTTGCAAGTGTCATTTCAAATGTTCATATTTTCCAAGTGTCACATGGAGTATGCATGTTTTCCAAGTGTCATCAATAATGGGCATGATTTCCAAGTGTTATAACTAGTATGCATGCTTTTGAGGTGGCATATCAAACTTTACAGTTATCTCTTCAAGTGCCACATTAGTACATGTGTCCCACTATGAATAAAACAAGTGTAGAGTGCCATATCAGACAAAAGTGGCACAATGTTGTTGCTTCAATTATACAAGTGTCATGTTGTGATTTAAACATGTCTTAGTAACATTAAAGGATCCATAGGTGGTGCAAAACGTATATAAGGTTATCCCAAGCCCAATGAAGTCTTCGTTTATGAGTTTCTATATCAATTCAATCCAAAATTAGAATTCTTCCACTTATAAATCCAAGTTGGTCATTGTTGGGTAACATGTGCCCTCCTAGGAGCCTTCATGACTTTGAACCCCCTTTGTGCTTGCATGCATTTTCCACATAATATTATTTGTATAGTGTTGAGGCATCAACAATTAAGGGGCGGGGGGGGGAGGGGGGGGGGGCATTTGAATTTTAGAAAAACACTGCTTTCATTTTCTTTTGGTTTCATATCACTTGATTTGAAGGAATGGTTTGTTAGTTTTTCCTATTTTCGTTTTTTGGTTTTCACGCTTCTTATCATCAATTCTTTTGTGTTTTCTTCATAGAATGATGGGCTAGTGATCTAATTATGCTATAACATGATCATTTGTGAAAACAACCTAATGATTATGATCTTGGTGATGAAGTTGGTGTGTCATGTAAACTTGTTGTTTCATCATTAATGAAGTGTGCCATTTGATTTTTTGTTTTCTGATCATTTCCAAACTCATTTGGATTTACTCAAGATGGTTCCATGCCCTTGTTTTCTCAAAATTTGGGTTGTGATCATGTTTCAACAGTTTCGTCAAGGTTTGGCCATCAGTACATTAATGAATTAATTGGGCATTTTGGTAGATTGAAATAATTTAACTAAGATTCATATTTTAAGATGGTTGATATGTTCCTAAGAAAAGTATATGTCAAATAATGGAAACAAGTTGACAATTCTGAATTGGAATCATGCATCGATTTTTACAAGCCTTAAACTTTTGTTTAAAAATAAGGTCATTTTCTCATTTTTAACTTTTTCACGAGATGAAACAAATTGATTAAGAAGTATTTGTATGAATTTTATCTTGTGTCTTGAGAAAATATACTTAAAAGTTTTGTAACAAACCTATGGTTTGGGATTTAAGTGAAGCATCAATTTTCGTAAAGTTTGGTCTTCCATTGAAAAATGTTTCGCTCATGTTGATGAAATACAATGGTTAGAATTGGATTCTTGTCAAAGTTTTTCTTTAATTTCTCTTGGCATTCACATCTCAATAGTTTGTAGAATTAGTTATTTAGAATCTCTCAATAAGGCATATGGCTTCTGATCATTTGAAAGAGTTGCATGTACATATGGTAGCATGAAAAGGTTTTTTAACTTTCAACATTATGATAAAGATCTAACATTGTGCATATCTTTGATGTTATTCAAAATCCATATAAGTTGTTTTGTTGTGCAGTGGAAGCATAAAACACAGATTTAAGTGGCACAAATTACAGCATAGAGACAACAACAATCACACAAATTTAACAAAGTGATTTTACGTGGTAAAGCCCTATACACGGAAATATCCACGGGACAATGATATTCGGTTTATTTATCATTCAAGGGAGATATTACATCAGCCAAACCAGGCTTACACACACTCAACCTCTCTCAAGACTCGTTTCCTCTATGGGAATACATGGATTTATAGCAGCTCTCAAATAGTTAAAAAAAATTATTACATTAATGTGGATCGAAACATTGGGTGATTTGTTTCAACAAAAAACTAAATAGAAGGAGCCACTAAATCTGCTACAATCCACAAAATCATGGAAAATTGATTGGCATATCTCAACAATATCCACCTTGACAACAATTTACCTAAATATCATTGTCTAGTTTATTCATCACCTATGTTGTAAGTCAAGAGAAGCCAAGCACCACTGCAGCTTCTCTAATAACACTGGTTTTGTGAACACATCTATATGATTTACTTGAGTTTTTATTTTCTCAGGGATCACTCCACCTCTAATATGTCTTCCAAAATGATGCTTTGGGAAATATGTTAAGGTAGATCTCCTTCTATCCAAAATAATTGCAAAATCTAAATTACAATTATCACATATTAACTCATTGTAACCATTATAGGTGACACTTGTGCCTCTAAAACTCTGAAGCACCCATTTCATTGCTCCACCTGAATTTTCCATGTGTCTGAAAACATCAATTGAATGTGAAATATCTTGTCTTAACCATTTCACCGCATACAACATACCTCCTACTGAAATGGCACACAGTATACGAAACATAACTTTTTTTTCTATATAAACAGGACCTAAACTTGAAGAAAACTTATCATGGAAAGAAACATGGATATTAACAGGTTTCAAAATGTTCATACTGAACTTCATTAGTATCAATTTCTATTGTGATAACCATAGCTTACCATGTATTGTGTCTCTATGTACTTCTATGCTCAAAATTTGTTTTCCTCCTCCTTGATCCTTCATCTGAAATGTCATGTCCAACTAAGTCTTTATTTTACTGATCTCAACCATGCTTCGGCTTGCAACGAGCATATCATCAGTAAATGACATCAGTACAATGAATGTACTATAAACAATATAGTCATACCTACCCCTTGAAAATTTTTGGCTCACCATGAAGGATTCAAACCTCTTTTACAGTTGCCTGGGTACCATTAAGCCATACAATGAATCCTCGATCATGCAAACAAATCTATCATTGCTATTTTGAACTAACCCTTCTAGTTGTCCCATACATACTATATTTCTATTAATGACGATCTTGTGGGTATTAGGATCCCACACATTACATCCCTTTTCTCCATCGTCATAACTAACAAAGATAAAAAACAAGTAGAAAATTAGAAACAAAAATCCCAAGTCTGGAAAAAAATTACAGTTCTGAAACTCTTTCTTGCTCATATGACCTTGTTGATTATGCCATAAACAAGAAGATACATATGTCACCTCAGATTCCACTTCAGTACTTCTTTACATCTTATAAAGTTTATCATTGTTTCTTTCATCACTACTAAACTGCCTTTGGACACTTTGAGTGCTCCACCTTGAATTGCATACTTATATCCACCAAAATCCAAAAATCCTAATGAAATCAAATTTAATTTAATCTCGGGTACATATCTAACATCTTTAATTCTCTAACAATACCATCGAACATCATGATTCTAATACTGCCAACCCCAATAGTTTTACAAGGAAAACTATTTCCCATAAACACTACACCCTCATCAACAGATTCGTAAGAAATGAACCAGTGTTTGTGTGAGAACATGTGGTGGGAGGCACAAGAATCTAGTTGTCATTCTTCCCGATATCGTAAGCTACTAGAAATGGATAAAACTTCATCAGTCGTACCTAGACTTGTTGCAGCCAAATTTGTTTCTTTTGTACAGTTCTCCTCGGATTCTTTTCTTTTCCAACAGTCTCTCTTTAGATGCCTTGTTTTTCCATAGTACTAGCATTTTTCTCTACCCTTTCTACCCCCTTGACTTAGATCGTGAAGAACTTCTCTGATTCTGCAATTTTTATTTGGGTCGACCTCTGACCAACATCACCTTTGAAGTTGAGGTTTCTTGACTAGATTTTCTTCTCATCTCCTCAACCAACAAATCTCCCACAACATAATCATAATCTAAAAAATCTATTGAGATAAAGCTAATAGAGGTGACTATATTATCCCAAGACTCAGGCAATGAGCACAATAGTGTAATGGTCTTATCTTCATCTTTGAATCTAACTTCCATACTAGTCAATTGAACTATAAGGGTATTAAAGGTATTTAAATGGTCAGCAACTCTCGTACCTTCTTTCATTCACAAACTGTATAATTGCTTCTTCAAGAAAATTATGCTCATCAAGGACTTTGTCATATATATACTTTCCAACTTGATCCATAAGCCCGCTGTTGTATCCTCTCCTACGATATTAAACATAACTTCATCTACCAAACATAGACTAATGGTGCTAAGTGATTTTGCATCCAGTTCTTCCAATTCCTCATTCGTCATGCTTGTTGGTTTCTTTGTCCTCCCCACCAGTGCTTTTTGCAACCCTTGTTGTACCAAGAGATCCCGCATATTGAGCTTCCATAGATCAATTTTTTTTTTCCACTGAACTTTTCCACTTCAACTTCGAGCTCTAAACCTTCGCCATTTGCAAAAATCGCCCGAAATACCACAACTTATAATATTAATCTCTTTAATGTGGAGGAACCAATTTTAAAATTCAAGGTTGAACTCCAAAAAATATTAATGAAAAAGGTTTAAATCCAAAAATATTTAACATATATATTTCTTAAAACCTTTTAAGAAAAAATAAACATACACCTCAAATCCACCATAAGGGTGATCCTTCATAAAATATATTTTATACCTCCTCCCATATAAAATATCCTCCCATTAATTTACCAAGGCTATTATTCATGTGCAAAATGAAACAAAAATTGTTATACAATGTGCTCTACTCATATATTGTCAATTTCATACCTCGAGCTATGTTAGCAGTATCTTATTTCTTTTGCATTAAAAACAATTTAACAATCCGCTTTAATCTACTATTATACAATCCGCTTCAATGTCTACATTGATTGGAGGACTCTCCCCCAAAACTATGGTCCAAGTGTCTTGGACGCTCCTCCCCCATGCACAGGGTGCATCCGGACGCTCCTCGGGAAGTTTACAGGGTGCGTATGTCCAGGTATGGAAAAAATCAATTTATGAAGTGTGAGTGCGGCAAACGCTCTTGTCACACTCTCTAGGGAGCATCCAGGTAAGAAAAGATACCCCTTTTGCAATGAACTCGTCTTCCAGTGCTTGGATCAGATTTCTCTGCTCATATCTGGTAGGAATATACTTGGATTGCTTGGTGCACCTAGTGCACCTACCCTGATACCACTTGTTGTGCAGCAGAAGCATAAAACACAGATTTAAATGGCACAAATTACAGCACAAAGACAACAACAATCACACAAATTCAACACAACGATTTTACGTGGTAAAACCCTATTTAGGGAAACATCCACGGGACAATGATATTCGGTTTATTTATTGTTCAAGGGAGATATTACATCAACCAGACCAGGCTTACACGCACTCAACCTCTCTCAAGACTCTGCCTCTATGGGCATACATGGATTTATAGCAACTCTCAAACAATTTAAAAAATGATTACATTAATGTGGATCCAAACATTGGGTGATTTGTTTCAACAACAAACTAAATAGAAGGAGCCACTAAATTTGATATAATCCACAAAATAGTGGAAAATTGGTTGGCATATCTCAACATTTTTATCTCTCTTTGAGTAATTTCTCATTAACACCATTAAAAAAATTAAAATTTGAATTATCTTTATTATTCTCCTAACTTGTTTCTTCATTAATAAAAATTGTATGCACAAAATGAAAAGTTGATCACATGCAGAACCAGTGGTTAAATTTGACGAGTATTTACTCGTTTTTTTTCCATTTTTAATAGTCAAATACCGGCAATTTTTAAAATTTACACGTCACTAATGCACTTCACTTAATTTTTGAAATCCTCAATTTGACAGGCAAATCAAAAATTTACTCGTATATATATATATATATATATATAATAACAATTTCCCAAATTTGAATGATGATTTTTGTGTAAAGCATACATAACACAAGTTATAAATTCTATAGTAAAGACCATGCATAGTACATGTTACAAATTATATAGTATGATGGAGGTTGCAAGTTGTGTGCATAGCACATTGCATAAGTTACAAATATTATATTATAGGCTTGGTAGCACTTGCACGCCCACAACTTACAAGTCACCGGGATTTTTTGGAAATTGGATTGTATCACATTTTGTAGGTTGAAAAGTGAAGGTTGAGAGGGAAGAAAAGATTCAAAACCTGAATGCAACTATCTAGAAAGGTAAGGCTCATATCTCATTAATATTAAATTGCAATTGCACTGATGAAAATTGTCTTCATTTGACTGAAGCTAGAAAACACCTTCTTGCACACTCATTTTCTCATTATATTTGGTTTTTGAGAATCCACATTTAAATACCTTCCCACTTGTGTTTTTAATGTATTCCTAAATCTTAATAATAAGAATAAGCATGCCACCTGCAACGATAATTATTTCAAATTAATAATGATAATTATTTCAAAATTTGCAACCCATAACTTTTATCATTATTTTTACAACAACCATTAGCAACTACTTTTTTTCCTTTTCCCTTAGGCTATAGATATCTTGGAATCATTGCATGCATACTAGTTAGTGTTTGGTCGATTGTTTTTGTACAATGATTGGATCTATGTGGAATTGAGACATAGAAAGAACTTGGAACCTCTTATTTGGTGATTTTCAAAATTGAAATAGTGTAAAAGTTGCTATATCAAGGTAATTTGTTTACATTTTATGTTTATGTTTTTAATGGTGTGGTGTTCCATGTGAAACAATATGATATTGTTATGTTAAATGCAATTTCATAATAATTTTATGTTGTGTCTGGATGCTTTTGTATTTACAATAAAAATGAACAAAAACACATTTGACACATAATATTCAAATGACGGGCAAAAATAAAAATAAAACGTCACAGAAGGACAATTTTAAGAAGAAACCCATCATAAAAAAATTAAAAAATTTACTTGACGGGTATGAGTGCCTGTCAAATTTATACACTTCCCAAGACCATGGAGAGTAGTGATAGCATCGACTCTAAAATCATAGAATTAAGTCAACTCATTAAAGAGAAATGACACGTTTCATTTATCAAAGATTATGGAAGCCGGATGCACTTCTCAGTTGCCAAAGAAGGAGCATAGAAGAGCGCAATCAATAAATGAGATCCTTGAAGTTAATTTCCACTTGGAAAACATAGTAGTTGCACAGAACCACATATAACCAATATCAGTCATGAATGCTTCTATCTAAATCGTTATTAATCGCCATGATTTCAAAGAGAAATCCATCAAGATACGAGTAAGGGTTTCCATGGAGCTAAGAGATCGTGAAATTTCACTAGCAATATATAGCCTTTGCAGAGTCATTAAGACTCTACAAACCGGATGGAAATACATAATGGATCTATGGTGAAAGAAAGAAAGAAAGTATTTTTAACATCCACGAGGCTAAAAATAGCCTATGGGACAAATTGTTTTTCCATCTGGCTTTTGTATTCGGCCCTTTTCCTGAGAATTTTTACAATATCCGCTCCCAACTTCTCAACACACTCTTTGTTGAATAGATTATCCCAAGAACTAGCTGCCAGAATACCTGCATAATTTTCCCTGTTGTCTTTGAGGGCCTCACATTCTAAAATGAAATGTTTTTCCGTTTCCACTTTTCCGGAAGAGCACAAAATACATACTCTTTCCTCCCACATTTCTTTTGGACTTTTCCAGCACCCTGTTTCACAATGGAGTTGATGAGAATTAGTCCTTAATTGAGCAATAAGAATTTTAGATCTCCAAGAAATATTGGCCCCTATGTACGCTTGTTGTTGATGGTTATGAGTGGGGTTAAACTCTTCAATGTAGTACTTCTTCTTTCTCCCTAGCTCTTTCTCCCAAGTACGTTTGTGGAAATTATTCATAACAAAAGTTTTTATCTCTTTACTCTTTGTAGGACAGATGCTCAAGCAAATGCCCCATTTACTAAACCATTTGTTATTTTTCTGCATCCAACTCTTCTTTCTTTTGCACAATCTGTCACTAAACACAACCTTAGGCCATCTACCGTCTTCCATTTGCTCAATTTTTTTCAAATACCTTATGACTCGCACCATAGCAATTGCTTCAATAGGGGCAGCCCATGTTTCACTTAACAGGATAACATAAGGAACTGCACTTTTAATTTTGAATTTGTTTGTAATCAACCGCTTCTAAATTTTCTCAATTTGTTTCCACTGCATCTTGGTTGTGATGTTGGCCCATATTTCACAACCGTAGAGAATCACTAGAATCACTAGAAGCCCAAAAAGAGTTAGAGTGGTTTTCCAGTCTCATAGCTCTGCCTCTCTACACCTGTTTTGAAAAGAATAAAATGCTTTCCAACCCCCTAAAGTTATTTTCTTTCTACAACCATCCCAATTTAAATTTCTGTTGAAGTCAATTCCGAGGTATTTGTAGTCTGCAACTTCTTCCAGAATGTTGCCTTCAAAGTAGAACTTATGCTGGTTATGCTTTCTTTTGTTAGAGAAAACCACTTCTTTCGTTTTGCTAATATTGACTTGCATCCCCACCCTTCTACAAAAATGCTCAAGGGAACATAAGTGCTCTTGCAAGCCAAGAGTTGATTTAGCAATCAATATAAGGTCATATGCGTACAAAAGAAGCCTTATAACGAACTTGCCCAAATGGATACCGTCACCTCCTTACGAATTTAGTCACTCTTCAAGCTTGTCAATATATAACCCAAAAAGGGTAGGAGACAGCGGGCAACCTTGCTTGACCCCGATATCGCTTCTAAAACTTTCAGAAATGTCTGTTGAAGTTCTAATTTTGACTTTCACCTCTTCATACATCCTATGCATAGCTACTCTCAAATGCCTAGGAACCCCGAGTTCCTCCATTCTTCTCCAAAGATTTTACCTAGGAATCATGTCAAAGGCTTTTATGAAATCAACAAAGCAACAAAAAACTTCTTCCTTTTTTTCCCAAGCTTTTTCAATGATGTGCCTTAAAGTTATGCAATGATCAATTGTGGAATGTTTAGGTCTAAAATATGCTTTCCCTTTAGCACTTTTATATCTTTCTTCTGCCCACTTGTTGATTTTCTTTTCTAACATGCTTCCAAATAACTTTGCAAACAAGGGGTTTATCATTATGGTTCTATAATTGGAGGGATTACTGACGTCACCACTCTTGAAAAGAGGTATTTCCATACTAGTTGTCCAATCTGTGGGGAACCCTTGCTGTATGATGTTGTTGAAAATTTTTGTTATGTGAGGTGAAAGAATTTTTAAGCCCCACTTTAGATACTCTGCTTGGAGTTCATCTAAGTCTTTTGTTTTTCCAGCGCTGTAACACATCCACTACCATTATTTTAAAAAAATCTTTGGGTTAATCTCCCATACAGGAGAAATCTCCACAAACCCGTATTAGTGAAATACCAATCCCCGGTTCTATATCGGGAAATCGGGGTTTCTAGTGTCAAGATTCATTCACCCTCAAGACTCGCGATTCCCCGAGTCCCGACGCGCTCCTCTACGCATAGCTCTCTTGGTTCAGCTCCCGAATCCACGGGACCTGCTACCATATGTCGGCAGCCTTATAACTACCCATCGGGGTTCCACGCCTTCTCCTGTCGTGGTTTTCTCGTCCCCGAGAGTCCCGAAATGCCGAACCCCGATCTCTACAGGATCTTTGGACACGCGTCCCTCAGGTTAACGGTTACGATCGCGTCGGAAAATCGCGGATCGCGATTTCCGTATGCAAGAGTTCCTTGTCTCTGGAAACCCGATGCTCCAAATGCCGACTCGCCCAGATCTCCTGCCACGCATCCTACCAAGATCCACGGTTGAGATCCTTTTCTCAGGATATCGTGACTTATCCTGCCCCGGGTCTCTTGTCCTTGGAAATTTCGATTTCCCGATGTATCAAACGCTGATGGCGCTTGATCTTCTAACACCTGTCCTTACGATGTACAGTCCAGATCTTATCGTTGTTTCGAGACTTGAGTGGCCCCGATTCCCGACTCTTCGGGATCTCTTGCCACGTGTTCTGGCTGAGATCAATGGCTGAGGTTCTCTATCGGATTTTCGAGGCTTAAGAGGTCCCGGCTCTCTCAACCTGTAAAACCCCGATGCCTCCAAAATCCCGATGACTCCTTAGAGTGTTGACACGTGTCCTCCTCCGCTATTGTGCTGACAGCTAGCTCCCACTCATCGGGGTTTCGCGGATCGTGATTTCGTATGGCAAGAGTTCCTTGTATTCGAAAACTCCGAAATGTCGAACCCCGACTTTCGTCCGATCTCTGACACCTGTCCCGTGTGAACGGACAGCTCAGATCTCATCGGTAAATCACGGATCGCGATTTCGAGTGGTGAGAACTCTATGTATTCGAAATCCCCGATACGCCGATTCCCGATATGCCAAATTCCGACTCTCCGGGATCCTCGGCCACGTGTCCCTACTATTTGGACAGCTCAGATCCCTTCGCGAAATCGCGTATAGCGATTTCCTAATGCAAAGGTTCTACACTCCCCAAATCTCCGATGAGAGAAATCCCGATGCCTTCCAGGACGTCAACACGTGTCCTGCCAAGATCAACGGCTAGGATTCTTTCTCTTCACACTAGGGTTTAACTCCGGTGCATCTTCTCGGGATCCGACGGTCGTCGGGACTATGAGCTAGGATCCGACGTCCAGGTCATTTCCTCGCTTGACTACCTCTACGGTTAACCCCTACGCCGCTTCTCCAGATCCAACGGCTGACGGGAAATTGAACCGAGACCTAACGGTCCAGATCCTTTCTTTTGGGCCTTGGGGATTACGATTCCCATCTCTCGTTGCTCACGAGGAGAGAGGGCAAGGTATGTAACGCCTGCGTTATTTTCGTCAATGTAAACCGAGCACGGTTTCCTCGGTGTTAAGCATATAACAACTCATTCATATCGAACATTATGCGCACACTATCATACTGCAAATCCTTTACGATTTCATAGTTCTGTGAATTAATATCTATTCTTTATCAGCGATTACTACACAGACATTACTACACAGGAATATATGTACAAATCCACAAGTCTATGAATACACGTGACAGCATATAAATTCAAGATGCATTTTAAGCACAACACTTATCAGGAATAAGTTCAGCAATGAAAGCAACCCCTCTCAGCGGTTGCTTT
>JASDQU010109043.1:54191-73083 GCA_032191745.1 Picea mariana | reverse complement strand
TTACACCCATCCATGAAACCCGTGTTGCAGCAAACACCTCCTGCATCCGAGCCGTGCAGTGCATTCCCCGATCATCCTGGAACTGTTTGAAGTCCTCCTCAATCACAGTTTGATTAAGACGTTCCTTCATTGATTCCAGCAGCTTGGCAAACAAAATGTACGCCTCTTGTAGATTGCAGAGATGCTGCGGGAGATGGATGAGCTCCGTGTGGCGTTCTGAGAGCATGGAGTCGATATTCTTGACGGGATCGATTCGTTGATGCTTCTCGCTTGAATTTGCATCAGTTTCTTTGGCCAAAACAGAGATACCGACCATCCACTTGTCTGTAATCTCATATTCTTGTATTCGCTCATACTCACCTGAATATTGAATGGAAATTGAGGCTTGTGAATCGTCCGCACATATTTTGAGTTGAAGAAATAGCTGGGTTGATTCCCACAGCTCGTCCCAGGAGAAAAATGCTAGCGCATTTCAAATTCAAAAATGCGGGCGTGGGAGGAATATAGCTCGTCCCACGTGAAAAAAAATCCAGCTAATTTCAAATTTGAAAACGGGCGCGGAGGGTTGTTCACGGCGTTTACTGTTCAAGAGGTTTTGTGTTACACCGTCAGCCACCTGGAGGACCGGCCAGAGTCTGAAAAGGTTGGATCATGGATGAGAGGTTGGATGGATACATGGATGTGAGGGGTAGCAGATGGGAGCATGGTGTTGCACAGCCATCCAGCAGCAGGCCCGATATTGCTTGCCGTATCAAGTCTCTCGCGCTACGGAAGGAATGCTGGCAGCTACTGGGGGACAGTGCCACATCACGAACGGGGAATCGCCGGAAGCCGAAATCTACCTGCCGGAGGTAGTAGGCTCGGGAGGGAAGATTGCTCCCGAGTTAGCCAAAACCATTAATTGCAATTGAGATCATTATGGCGCAATCACTGACAGTACAGTTTTCGTGCTCGCACCTACATTTTTAAAACAATACATCAGAGCATTCTATTCATATAGAATGATTCATTTTGATTATGATTACATATCTTTGAAGGTTAATGACAGAGCTCTTTATGCAGCGTGCAGTGAGCACTGTGGCCACTTACCACGATTGTAACTATGAAGTGCTATTTTAATACTCTCGCTTTTCCAATGATGCGTGTTCTCAGTCGTTGGCGTAGCTGCCCGATTACTCTCGCACACCATCGTAGTCTTCGGACATCGAAGACACATCTAGCAACTTCAATCAGCTCAAATGCTCAATATTGGGCATCTGTAAATTGCAACGCCCGGCTAAGTCAACAAGTTCGAGGCCCCTCAAGTTCCCAACCTAGTCTAGGAGAGTCTGCAGAATGGGTCACCGCAAGTTAAACGCCTGCAGAGTCAAGCACCGCGGAAGTCAAGACCTTGGAGGCCGTTAGGTCTCCAACCGAGTCTGGGAGCCTGGGGAGTGGAGCACCTCCCAAGGTCAAGATGTTGGAGGCCTGTCAGGTTCCAAGGGAGTTTGGGAGGGTCTGCAGATCCGAGAAACTCCACAGGTCAAGGCGTTGGAGGCCTGTCAAGTTCCCAATCGAGTCTGGTAGCGTCTGCAGAATGGAGCACCCTCAGATCAAGATGTAACTAAAATTAGGCTAGCTGGATTAATGGTATCTTTAACCGGGGAAAACAATGCATCCAGTTGATCAATATGATCATCATCTAAAACCATTAGAGCCTTTTTAGAAGATGAGATATCTTTTGCCTTCATCAACGCTGTTTATTTGTACATTCAATCGAGTCAAGGATCAAATCCTGCAGAAGGATACTCTGCAGAGAATGTAAAGATCTGGATGTTACATCAAACAAGGGAAATAGCAGCTTAGTCCCTGCCTAGTTAATTGAAAAATATAAATCCCCAACAAAATAAAACTTTTGATTTATCATATATGATTGCTGTTAGAATAAACGTTTGGCCACATTACAGGAAATGCGGCTTGCTGATTAAGACAGTGAACTTTACATTGGCAGTGTTATATCACAAGTATGTCATCCATCAATCACTTGAAGAAATCACCAACTATAATGGTATAATTGTTATCTGTGCAGAGAGGGAGAGATTTCAGCGACATGGCAAGGCGACATCCAAGTTCGGTATTGCTCCTCAGCAACAAATTTTGCATTGATCTATATAAATCGATAACATTGATAAAACAGAAGTTCAGGCGTAATACTGAACTTACAAACTAAACTAAGGGTTATGTTGTGGTTTCTTCGAATACTTCTGAAAACAACTTTTTCATAGAAATCTCATTGATTATAAAAGTTCATGTTAATAAATTAATTATATAAATTCATGTTAATAGATTAATGTTCAAAAGTTGAAAAAAAGTTTTTGATTTATCATAATATGATTGGTGTTGAAAAAGGTTTCTTCGAATACTTCTGAAAACAACTTAAGGTTTCTTTCTACATAAATCTCATTGATTATATAAATTCATGTTAATGAATTAATGTTCAAACGTCTAAACAAAGTTTTTGATTTATCATAATATGATTAATGTTGCAATAAACTTTTGGCTTTGCATGATTTGATTTATCATAATATGATTAATGTTGCAATAAACTTTTGGCTTTGCATGACTGTGCGGCTTACTTATTAAGAAAAAATGAACTTTACATTGGCAGTGTTATATCACAATTATATCATCCATCAGCAATATCATCCATCAAATTATTGCTGGGGTAAGCCTCAATAAAAATACAGAAATGTACTATTTAGATGAATACCCAAAAAAAAATTATAAAAACTATCTTATATTAAATAATTGTAAAAGCCTTAGTATCATCCATTAAAATTATTGCGGGAAAACCAGAACTTTACATTGACGGTAATTATTGCTTGAGAAAACCTCAATAAACAGTAGAAAACTGTACAACTTTAGACGAATACACACAAAAAGAATTATAGAAACTATCTATATTAAACGATTTTGAATGTCTTAGTATCATCCATCAAATTAAACGATTGTGAAAGTCTTAGTATCATCCATCAAATTATTGCTTGGGAAAGCCTCAATAAATAGTAGAAAACTGTACTACTTTGGACGAATACACAAAATGAATTATAAAAACTATCTAATATTAAACGATTGTGAAAGTCTTAAGTCTTATCGGGCCAGGCTATAAGTTGACCAGAATGCGCATGGCGGTATCATTGTCTATAAGGAGACCAGTAACATTATGGATTTTTTGAGACCTTCAGAGCCATATCTTCATATGGCATCAAACCAATGAAAGACATTCATTTTACTGTATAACATTATGGATTTTTTGAGACATTCAGAGCCATATCTTCATATGGCATCAAACCAATGAAGACATTCATTTTACTGTAGGTGCGCAGTGGCTGTCTCTGCCTGCCTCCAACTGAGGAAAGATATGAAAGGTGCATGAGTGAGAATCAACTCTCCAGATATGAAATCAATGCCAGCTACAGTGTTGMTGAAGGCAAAAGATGAACAGCTAGARGCTCAGTGTGAGATTGTAGCAGGCAAGAGATGAACAGCTAGAGGCCCAGTGTGTGATTGTAGCAGGCAAGAGATGAACAGCTAGAGGCCCACTGTGTGATTGTAGCAGGCAAAGGAGAATGGCAGAATTGTGCATGCAAGTTGCCACCGCGAGATGATGCATAGATTTCAGTAACCTGTTACTCTGCTCCGAAATGCTGCAGTGCATCTACTGTATAACTGTCACTCTGCTCCGAGCTGTGCAGTGCATCTACTGTATAACTGTCACTCTGCTCTGATCTGCAAACTGTGTGCACTAGTAATATAATAGGTAGTTATTTGTTTTTTTAAATTAATTTTTAATTTGAGAAAGAGTAATAATAAACTTATATCATAATGTTAATTTCTGCTAGTTCATCTGGTTAAGATGTGGGTTTCATTTGTTAGGTTACCTCATGGCAAAAAAAATCCAACTATGTTAGGGTTTCCACTGTTAAATAACTCTAGTACAAAAATCCAATCATATTAGGTTTCGTTTGCTACAAACCCCAGTTCAAAAATSCAATCATGTTAGGGTTTCATTTGCTAAACAACCCCAGTCCAAAAATCCAACCACCTTAAAAATTGATGCTACCCAAACCAACTGTTAAAATGCTGACCCAGTAAATAACCATTTCTGACCTTTAAAAAAAATTATACAAGATCGATCGTCCTTTGATGTCTCTTGGTTGAAAAATTCTTTGGCGAGAGTTGTTTTTCCAACCCCGCCAAGACCCACAATGTTAGGCTTCCCGCTTTGACGTTGCAATAACACTGTCATTTCCACATCTTTTACTTTTTCAACCAGGCCATATTTATCGACATTCGGAGGTGGTCTGCGAACTCTTTTCAAAACTTCAATGACACTGTCATTACATTTTTCTGTTTTTTAAGGAGGCAACTTGGATATCTAGCGACATTCGGAGCTCGTCTGCGAACTTTTTTCAAAACTTGTTGGACAACCTTATCGACTAGTTGCCCCTCGTCACTGGATTTTATACGCAATAAAATGACTCAGAAGGAACGCCCACAAAAATAAAATATTATCTACCTATAAATTCAGCAAATTAGAAGGTAAGAATAAGGGGGAGAAGTGGAATCCCTTACCCGTTACACGAGTTCAGCTGAAAACCGCTTATTTGTGAAACATCAGAAAGGGCTTTCCTCCATTTTTCAATAGTGTCGGAGTCATATCGTGGCTTATTTTTGTTGGTTTGAGGATCGAATGTTGTCTTCTTTTGGAGCGTGCGCAGGGCTCGAGCATACACTCCATTTTCGCCCAAAGTCCACGGGATGATACTCAACGGGATAAACAGAAGGATTCTCTCGAAGATGCTCAGAGGGATACACAGGACGAGCATACACAGAAGGGTGCTCAGGGTTCGAGCATAATCTCGATCTCCGCCCTGCGTCCACCGAAGATCCGAGGGCTGGACATTATAGAAGACCGGAATGATTGTCGACCCCGACTCCAACATTTGTTCGAGCTCCTTGAGACACCAACTTGATTCAGCGTATCTGGGGGAAAATATGGCTACATGGAGTGAGGCTGTTCGAATAGCCCCTTCGATTTGAGGAGTCATGTTCTCCCCCTCTTGCAATTCTTGCTGGTCCAGAAATACTGCTAATCCTTGTTGTTTAAGGCGATGGTAGATATGGCTGGCGAGTGTTTTCTTTACATCAGGACCGCGGTGATTTATGAAGACATCATAAACATAGCTGTTGTTATTGCCCTGTGAGGGGGTTGTGCAGGAGGATGGAGCGTCACGATCTGCGGTCAAGTTAACATGTGCCATTGGATACAGAATAAGAAAGAAGAAGCAAAAGATCCAAGATGTTTTGCAGAGATTGGGATTGCGCGCTCTAGTTGAATATTTTCGTCTTTATGATCTCACGAGTGCAGAGTACATACCAGCTGCGCCTTCGCTACTCTTATCTGTGCATCAAGACCTTAATAGTTAGCCAATCGATTGAACACAAAACAGCACTGATATCTGATACATTGTCCTTTTCTTTTATTATTAAATTGTATTATCCTTTTCTTTTATTATTAAATTGTGTTTTAATGAATGTATGGGTCAAAAGCGTTTCGAATATGCTTTCTTTAATTGAAGCCCATTCTTTATATGATTCCTTTGAGAAAGTAATTCATTATGCAAAACAGGTGGCATCCACCGACAGATGCATCCATATCTGAGGATACTTTTGTTTGTTTTTATGGTTTATGTGTTTTATATATTTTTTTTATACAGGGCTTTGGACGGGTATGGTAGGGGTCAGGGTTTGGATTAAGGTTGGGTTAGGATGAATAGATTTTTAAACATTTAGAAAGTAGGTTGGTTATCTGTTTTAAGAAATGGTTTTATTAGCTGGAATTTGGAGATATAAATTTA
Organism: Picea mariana; assembly: GCA_032191745.1. Classification (NCBI taxonomy): domain Eukaryota; kingdom Viridiplantae; phylum Streptophyta; class Pinopsida; order Pinales; family Pinaceae; genus Picea; species Picea mariana. The sequence goes on along the minus strand of JASDQU010109043.1, from coordinate 67,183 downwards.
TACTAATGACTATTTTTTGTTGTTCAAAATCAATTTTTGAATGTAGAAATGGATTCAGCATGCTGAAAAACTCTCAGTGGTATTCAGATTTTACAGAAATAATCACTTAAATCTAGGAGTCCATCAATTTTTCATCGGATTTCGTATAATCTTTAACCTACCGCTTTAGTTAGAAAATAGAGTAGTGAGTGATGAAATATGAATACATGTGAAGCTGAGATAGTTAACGATAAATTACTTTATTGTTTAGTATATTTTTGATATATAGTGTGCACATAAGCCTTTGCTCACTCCATTGAATTTAACTCCATTAGTTTCTTTAAAATATGGTAGCACAAACCACTATATAGGAATTAGTAGTATCTTAGTATATTGTTTGTTTGTTTTTCTTTGTTTAGGATATGTTTATTTTAAACTTTGAGCTAAATTTTAATTCCTAAAAGACCCATACTTAGATGGGTGGAGGGAATAATAGAGAAAGCATATTAATATAGGAAGGGTAAGATATTTGTATTAGGATCCATACTCATCTATGTTTAAATGAATTCAAAAATTTAATTAGTGAGCATAAGAAGAATAAGATATTTATATTTTCATAAATTAATTAGTCAAATTGCTTCCTAAAAAAAATCTTTCTCCAAACAAGAAAGTCTCATACTTTAACATTTAACTATATTGTACCCTTTAAATTATATTATTATTATGATTATAAATATATATTTTTAAGTGACCATGATATATGTAAGTACCACTTAACCTATTTTGAAATTTGGGTGCATGAATGCCATACACACACACACACACATTTTTAAGTAACTTGGATGTCAATATGGGTGTAGGACTCCTAGGTCAAGGTGGATGTGAAATATGGCTATGCCAATATGGGTGTAGGACTCCTAGGTCAATGTGGCTGTGAAATATTGTTGTGCCCATATGGGTGTAGGACTCCTAGGTCAAGGTGGGTGTGAAATATGGTTGTGGGACTTCCACGTTAGTGGAAGAAAAAGTCCCCTTGCCACTTAAACTCTAGATGCAATCTTCTTCACCTTAGTGGTATGAGCTTCAAAGGGATGAGATTAGGTGAAGTCAAAGTGATTTTGGCAAGATAGTAATCCTTAGAAATGAGAATCTTAATTAAAGGAACTAAAGGAATTCCAAGGTTATATTTGTAAAATCAACCTAAACAAAACAAAAAAACAAACAAAAGGTATGCTAATATAAGGATACTAAATTCATATAGGGTGGTTTACGATTTTTTTCAAGAAATTAATGCAGTTAAATTCAATAGAATTAGTAAAGGCTTCTCAACACACACACACACACAATATATATATATATATATATATCAAAAGTATGATAAACAAAGTAATTTGTCTCTCTCACTGTCTAAGCTTCACTTATTCTCAGATTTTATATTTTGTCACCTAGTGCTCTAGTTTCTAAATGTCTAGGATATGATTTTCTAGGTTTATTGGGGTGTGGATGTGTGGGCCTTTTTAAGTTTGGTTTTAGAAATGTATGGAAATAAAATGTTCTCCTAGTATTATTGTTTAATATGTGGAGTAGGGGGGCTTTGGTGGATCTAGGGCTCTCCCTACATAGATTGGTTCCGTTTTGACTCTGTCATTTTTAACCACTCTGTTGTGGGCTTAGAAAGTATGAATACAAGGAAGCTCTCGAGATATTCAAACGACTTTTCGAATGGATGAGAAATCTATTCAATGTAATAGAACCTTTCTTTTCTTAGTGACCTCCAAAGTGCATGAAAACAAAAACCAATGTACTTCACAAAATACAACAATTATAAAAAAACAAAAAATAGATATCTTAAAGTAATTAGAATATTAAATATCTTTTTTAAATAATATACTAAGAGAGTGGGGATGTAATAACTATAAACTACCAAATTTTTATGAAACCTCACAACAATATTTTTTTTATACTTCTTGTTTAGTTAGTTTTATAGCTTATTTTAATATAATATTTATCAGTTTTAAAAATTAATAATTATCATTTAATTATTTTAAGAGTAATTATTTTATTTTATAAAAACTATAAAAATAAAAATTAATTCTTTATATTAAAATATATTTATTTTAAAATTTATAATTCCTTATATACAATATTTTTATTTTTAAAATTATAAATGAACAATATTTTTATTTTTAAAATTACAAATGAATTATAGAAGTTTAACCTCTTGAGTTTTATATTCCAATCTTCTCAATATAAAAATTATAAATGAATTATAGAAGTTTAACCTCTTGAGTTTTATATTCCAATCTTCTCCATTATAGTGTTTATTTGTTATATTTTTATGCATAAGAGTTAAAGAATAATATTTTGATACATTTAATTTTTAATTTGATTTTATGATTTAAAATTTATAAATGAATTATAGAAGTTGAATCTCTTGAGTTTTATATTCCAATTTTTTTCATTCTAATGTTTATTTGTTATATTTTTATGGATAAGAGTTAAAGAATAATATTTTGATACATTTAATTTTTAATTTGATTTTATGACTTAATTATAATAGTTTTTTTTGCTTCTTAATTAGTTTGTGATCTAAGAAACAATCATATATGGGTATTTGGCCTAGGCCTCATCAACCCTTTATATGAATAGATTTTTGGGTGTCTCCTCCCAACTACCTTTGCCACCTTCGCCACCTTATAAAACTAAATCCTCAACCTATTGCACTAATTAGACTTGAAGACTTAATGATAATAGTTATGGAGGAGATGCTTATGTAATGTAACACATTAAAATAATAATAAAATAATAAAAATTTATGTTAGCTTCATTATATATATATATATATATATATATATATATATATATATATATATATATATATATATATATATATATATATATATATATATATATATATATATATACCTTCAAGGAATAACAATCTAGGAAGATGTATCAAGCACAGAGAGTGATTCTGAGTTAAGATTAATCTAGGTTGATAATATTCAAATTAAGTATTATAGTTTACAATAACACCATTGTTTAAAAAATATTAATGATATTAGTGTGGTGCTACATACAATTGATTTTTTATTTTTTTTATGAGATTAAAATGTTCAAATACCACTAAAAAATAGTTGGCATTAGCATTTTTATGAAATTAAAAATAAGTTGAAATAGATGGGGGTGTAGGGGTTTGCGGGTCCACATTGTCGTATCTCCTCTCATACCCTCACCCTCATTGTCCTATCTCCCCTCAAGACCTCTCCTAATTATTATCAAATTATTAGTTAATTTAATTATCATATTAATTTATTTATATAGATTTTCATTACCTAATTAAAATCAACATAAATCCATTTTAACCATGTATCTATCAAGGGTCTAGAGGGATCAAATCTCTTAAGGTGCAAACCTTTAACCTTTCTTAAAATTTGCACTCTAAAAAAAGTTTTCACCTTGAGAGATTTGATCCCTCTCAGGATCTATGCTTGATTGCTCCTATTTTTAAAAATAGGGATAGAAACATTCCCTCTAATTATAGGACCATTATGATTATCCCCATTTTAGCCAATCTTTATGGAATTATTTTGGAAAAGACGATTATCCTTTGGCTAGAAAGTCACGGTAAAAGAGCTAAAGGCCAAGCCAGGTTTAGGAGATATCATTCAGCTGTGCACCATCTTGTTTCCTTTAGGATCATTGCAGAGGAGTTCCGCAATACTAAAACCAATATTTTTTGTTGTTTTCTTGAATTTAGAAAAGCTTTTGACATGGTTCCTAGGAAAAACCTTTGGAATAGGTTGGAAGAGATAAAAGTGCCTCTTGAGTTGAGGGTTGTTGCAATAAGGATGTATGTAAACACTATTGCTAAGTTTAAAAACATTGAGGGCTAGTCAAAAGAGATTAACTGCAATATCAGAGTCAAACAAGGTTGTCCCTTGTCCCCTACCCTTTTTGGCATATACATTGACAAGTTAGAAGATTGCTTGGAAAAAACAGGTTGTGTCGGCCCTACTCTCATTGGTATAGTCATCAATCTTCTTCTTTATGCCGATGATATCGTTCTTATGGCAAGGAGTCCCTATGACCTTGAAAACCAACTAAGAATCCTCAAGGATTTTTGCTCAAATATGGTTATGACTATTAATACTAATAAGACTAAGGTCATGATTATTAAATCCAATAAGATCACTTATGATACCTTCGTACATGACAACAACAACTTGGAGGAAGTGACTTTATACAAATATCTTGGAATTTATATTCACCACAAGCTCAATTGGAATTATAGCATTGAAAAAAGGATTATTGGGGGATGGAAAACGTATTATGGGCTTGAAAACAATTGTAAATCAACTGATCTTTGGAGTTGGGATAAGAAGAAACTCCTCTTTGAGACTCTTGTTACACATGTTATTCTTTATGGATGTGGAGTCTGGGGCTGTAGTATCTCTCATGAATCCTGGAGAAAGATAGAGCAAATACAAAATAATTTTATAATCTATATTCTCAAAATTAAAATAAATACACCCTATTTCATCCTCCTCTTAGAAATAAGTCTCTCCCCCATTGAGAGCATGACTATGACTAGATACCTAATGTATAAGAACAAGTTAAACAACATGAAAGACAAGAGGCTTCCTAAAATTGCTTCAAAATCGAGTCATACCCACCATCGACTCAAGCGAGGATGACATAAAGATGCTCGGTCTTGGCTAAACTATTGGGGAATCATGGAAGACACCATTTTGCAGAATAAAGATACTATTAAAAAAACTTCAAATCAAAATTTAAGGAGAAAATGTGGTGTGATTAAGGTATTATAAGGATGTAATCAACCATAATCTAGAAGATCAAAATTATCTATCTATTTTGCCAAGTGCAAAGAAAAAAATAAGCATTGCTAAAATAAGAACAAATTCTCACGAGCTCCATAGTGAAATTGGGCATTGGTTAATTCCTAAAACGCCATGGGATGAAATAACGTGTCACCTTTGTGACACTAAGAAGGTTGAAGATGAAAAACACTTTCTCTTAGATTGTCCAGCCTATACCCATATTAGATCTCATTTTCAAAATATTTGTCACACTACCAACCTTCCTAACCTCTTAACTCAACAAAAGTATGGTGATCTTGGAAAGCTTCTCTTAATGTTTTTCGAGCACAAAAACAAAAATATAAAGAGTCGCAAGTAATCACTTACCCTCTTAAGGTCCAATAGACCAATTCGATCTTAGTGGACGTTAATCATCATCATCATCATCATCATTATATGAAGGTGATCATTGAATTAATTCTATATTTTTAAAATTTCATTTTCTTATTACAATAATATCATAATATTTTATTTTAAATTTTTTATAATTAATAATTAATTATGCATATCTATTTTTTAAGAATTCTTTTTTAATTAATTTAATTTAATTTATATTTTAATTTTAATAATCCTAAATTATTATTATTACTTGTATAATAATATGTTTATATTCATATCCTCAATCTTTATTTGAATGTAAAGTAAAGTTGTTTTTAAATCAATCTAATAAAATAGGAGTTGTATATTCATATCCTCATATCTTTATTTGAATGTAAAGTAAAGTTGTTTTTAAATCAATATAATAAAATAGGAGTTGTATATTCATATATCTTTATTTGAATGTAAAGTAAAGTTGTTTTTAAATCAATATAATAAAATAGGAGGTGTATTGTTTTTTACATAACTTTCTATTTTTTAAATTATCGGGGATGTTTTTTACACAACCTTCTATTTTTTAAATTATTGGGGAATCATGGAAGAAACAATTTTGCAGAATAAAGATAATATTAAAAAAACGTCAAATCAAAATTTAAGAAGAAAATGTGGTGTGATAAAGAGTTAGAGGAAAAAAGAAAATTAAGGTATTATAAAGATGTAATCAACCTTAATCTAGAAGATCAAAATTATCTAAAGTGTAAAGGAAAAAATAAGCATTGCTAAGATAAGAACAATTTCTCACTAGCTCCATAGTGAAACTAGGCGTTGGTAAATTCCTAAAACGTCATGGGATGAAAGAGCGTGTCACCTTTGTGACACTAAAAAGGTTGAAGATGAAAATCACTTTCTCTTAGATTGTCTAGCCTACACCCATATTAGATCTCATTTTCAAAATATTTATCACACTACCAACCTTCCTAACCTCTTAACTCAAAAAAAGTATGGTGATCTTAGAAAGCTTCTCTTAATGCATCCCTCTTAAGGTCTGATTGACCAATTCGGTCTTAGTGGAAGTTAACCATCATCATCATCATCATCTATTCCTATAAAAATTAAATATTTTTAATAATTTCTTATAAGAAAATCTTATTTTATTTAAACATTTATATTAATTTTAATAAAATATAATAATTATAAAACCATAATTTCCCATATTTATATAAAAAGAGTTTTTTTTGTATACACAAATATTTTTTATGCATTTATTGCATTCAAACAATCTTTACCATTTAAAATGATAATGTGAATTTTTTATTTTTTATTTATTTTTAATAAAACTAGCTTCTCAATTCTTTTCTTGAAAAATCAAGGACCAATAATTCTTTTTAAATTATTATTTATACTAGCATACCTGGAAAGGGAACGCCGAAAAAAATAATATAGTTTTTTTTTTTTTACAAGTATATTATTCCATGAGTACCATTGTAATGGTATATTAATTATGAGTAGAAAAATGATTTGTTGCAAGGTGTTTAGGTCAAAGTATGATTGATAGGTATTTGGTAGTAAATATTTGAAACTATTTCATATCGTATATAGAAGTATGGACCAAGTCAAATAGTTCATGTATAGAAGTATGATTACAACATAGAAGAATATAAAAGGAGTATGATTACAACATAGAAGAATATAGAAGGTATGCAACAAAGAAGATAAGGAAAATAATCTATCAAAGTAAGTGGTTCAAAGGAGAAATGTAAGGGCTAAAGATAAGAATGAAAATGGAGGAAGATATTGGGCAAAATTGGTTCATAATTTTTTAATTCGATGGATACAAAATTGGATATCAATAGATTTCTTCTAAAGATTATAGAGAAAAATCCTATAACATTATTTCAATTCAACACGAGAGTCCGACAAAGAGATCATTCCTCTCAGAAAAACTAAATCCTTTCATAAAGTGTTATCTTATTATTTAAATCTTGAACAGTATAAGTATTAGCATTAGTGAGTAAGTGCATATTAGCAGGTTATTGAATCTTCAAATATTTAGTACATTTTGTTGTTAGTAGAGAAAGGGAGTTAAGTTACAAAAAAAACTTATTAAAAAGTTAAATAAAATTTATAAGGTTTGATTGGTTAATTGCAAAGAGAGTGATTAGAACCATTTATAATCCCTTATTTGCGCCAAAAGTAATGTGATGTTGTCAAATTTGTCACGTCGACAAATTTAATATGTATAACAAATTTTATATATATATATATATATATATATATATATATATATATACATATAAAAAGACAAAAAGATGTTTGGATTTACACATGAATAGAAATACTATATAATACTATATATGTGATATTACATAGAAATATAGTTACTCCTCTCTTCGTTTCCTTTTAAATCTATTTCAATTGAATAAAATCATAGTTACTCCTCTCTTCGTTTCCTTTTAAATCTATTTCAATTGAATAAAACCATAGTTACTCCTCTCTTCGTTTCCTTTTAAATCTATTTCAATTGAATAAAACCATAGATTTAATTTATCTTTAAGTTTATTTTTATAAGTATATTATTATATGAGTAGCATTGTAATGGTATATTAATCATGAGTAGAAAAGTGATTTGTTGCAAAGTATGATTGATATGTATTTGGTAGTAAATGTTTGAAACTATTTCATATCATGTATAGAAGTATGGACCAAGTCAAATAGTTCATGTATAGAAGTATGATTGCAACATAAAATAATCTAGAAGGTATGCAACAAAGAAGATAAGCGTAACTCTTCTTGTTTTCGTAGTGAGACATAAGTAACATCCTTCATTTTTTCATAGCGTTCGAAGGAGAATGCTGGTGCTATTCACATTCCTTCTATAGTAGTAGTGCGTGACATTGTCGTGAAGGTCAAGCCTTGACGTTCAATGTTTCCAATGTCAATGGCAGACCTTGTCAAGGTCATGCCTTGGCATTTATGGATAGTCAATGCCCAAGCCATCTTAAGAGGGATTTGTTTCTTGTTACTCCTTTGTATGGGTGGAATTGGTACATGCTTTGGTTGGGTTTGGTCCCATGGAGGGCCAATGTATTTATCAAATTCCACAACATATGTTGGCAAATTTGGAGGGTTAGTTCTTGGTGCATATACAATTTGCATGACTACTCTGAGAGCACCGTTGACTAATCCTGCTTGGACCCATAAATTGTAGGATAACATAACTCATTGGCCTATACATAGCAATATATGTTTTTCCAATTGATCATCATTATGATGGTGTGCATTTGAAGCACCAAGTAATTATGTAGCATTGCGTGTGATTGCCTTATTCAAGGATTGAAGCATGAACGTTTTATGGTTGTTGACAAGAATGTTTGTTGCAAATAGGTGGATTGAAGAATCAAACAATAGTCGTTCTTCAATGGATAGGAATCTATCAGTCCTAGATTGAAGGAGGTTCCAATCATCAATGGTTGGTGTAGCATTGTGAAGGTTGGCTAACAACTGGCGGAAGTGGGATTGGGTGACAAAGATGCCTTGTTGCCGGAACATTGTTTCCAACTTGACTACAGTGGTGAAGGTTTTCCATAAGCTCCTACCTGGAGTTTCTCCTGCATAAAAGAGGTTTGTCCATTACTGGTGGTAATTGACCCAAGTAACCCACGAGAATAATTGAATAGGAACCAAATGAGCAATGATTTTTTTTCTGGAAACGCCTCACGCAAGCGACTTTCAATTTATACAAAAAGTCTAGATCCTATAAAGCTCATCTCATCAATTAGAATGTAGTGAATATGTTTCATCTCTTCTTGGAACACTGCAAGGGAATGACCATGTAAAGGCCTCATGTCCTTGATAGGAATCCTAAGTTTTGCATGTATAGTGGTCGCATGTATGTTAAATGTTGCAACTCCAGTAGGGGCAAGAAGCAGTAGTGGGCTATGACCAGATGGTGCTTGAGAAGATAGTGCTTCTTTGATGCAGTGTATAAGGTAGGATTTTCCTGTGTCTTTAGTGCCTTGGATGATCATCTTCAATGGTTCTTTTGGTTCTTTTGCTTGTAAGTGATGCATGATGACGTTGAATGCAATGTATTGATTTGTAGAAAATGTATTTCTGGAAGGAAATAATGGATTCATTTCTTGTAGTACTCGTGTATTACTTCGATAATAGTTGATGAAGATTGGTGCAGTGTCTAATGTATATTGTGATACTTTGAGTTGATCCCATGGATGGGAAGTGTCAATCTCTCGAAGTCTCAACATATCAAGAGAAGTAAAGTTGATATTGTCGATAAGGACCAATATTAATAAAGACTGTCATTCATTCATCTCCATGTTTGGTTGTATGTTAGTATGGCTATGCTCATCTTCATATGTTTGGTCATTAGGAGTGGGAATTGGGATGCGATCAACATGCCAGACATGGTAGTGATCTCTTATGGTCTCCCAGGTAGCTACAATGTCTTCATTTGAAAGGCCTATATCTTCAGAGAAGGAACATAAGGGTTTGTATAAAAGAAGCTCACTCCAATAGAACTCAACAAAGTTATCAGAATCTTTGTTTGGTATGGTAGTAAAAAGTGGCCATACATGGACAATTGTGGGGATATTTCTTTTTTTCCACTTTTCATTTTTTCGTGCTTGGTTATATGTCCATTGTTCTGCGAGGTCAAACACACATATAGGGTCGAGAAAAACAGGGTGTATTAGATATGCATCAATGAAAGTGGATCCAGATAAGCAGTTAGTAAAATCATAGGAGATTCGACGAAATATTTGATGACCAACATTGAGTTTGGCGAAGGTGCGATTGCATGTGACAAGGGGTAACTTTTGGAGTATATGGCAAGTTTCTTGGGCACTTATGTCACGTTCTACAATTTCTTCTGAGTGCAAGCAGTGATAAGCAGTTGAGGCAGGGTCATCTAGATGTGATGTAGATGTAATTTTGGTCAACATATGGTGGTAGATCTCTGATCTCCCCTCTATTTTGGAAGCATATTTGGCAATGTATTTTAGAACTGCATATCGAGAGAGGATTGGTTGACAATCTACATTTTCTCTCCATTCTTGGAGTATGTTAGAATTATGGATATTTAGGTGCTCATCATTGCGTACTAGCCGATATGTCTTTTGACCCATTTCATCAATGTAGAGTGATGACTCCATTTGTACCTTCCAAGGGAATTTATACCTGCATTCGGGTGTAGCTCCTTTTCTACGGAGACATGTGTTCTCATTGCACTTTGTATGTCTTTGAACTCGATTTAAGAGTTGTTCATAGTCCTCAAGTGGGTTGGATGCAAATATCTCCTTTGTATCTAGTAAGCAAGGGTCATCTTCAATGGAATGATGCATAGCCATGTGTGTGTCATGGTTTTCTCTAGGATTCCAGGCTGTAACATAGTTATCAAAGAAACTCTTTGCAACATAGATTTGATTTGGGTCTTCCCACTTTAATCTTTCCATGTTTGGAGCATTAGCAAGCCACAGAAATCCATGTATATGTGCAGAGCCATGATGTTTACATTCATAACTGCAAAAGGGATATGAAATGATTAGTAAAGAGCATATAAATGTATAGGTTCAGTAGAGGTAATTGCAAGTAGTATACATTGTGTACCTATACCAATAGTCAATTGCGTGCATTTTTTTTTATAGTATATCCTCATGGAAGATTGAAAACCTTTTGTGCATGTAAGCAGCTACAATGTGGGGGCGGTCAATGACATTGTTTGTACGCCAACGTTGGCGAAGCAGTGGGTCAAGAGGTCCACCATTTTGCATAAATGAGTGCAAGTCTGGCCATTTTGTGTCTGCTGCACTGAGAGTGAAAAACAAGGTTGGGCATTGAAGTTGCGTGATCATGTTTGTTAGCTCGGTCCTTTGCATGGTCCAGAATGCTCTAGTCCCACGTAGATGTGCTCTGAAGCACATGACTTGTTATGGGAGTTTGTTTGCAAGGATTTCTTTGAGATGCACACACAATTCTTGAATTGTGGTGGGTGTGTTATGATTTTGGCWTTGTTTGAAAAAAAATGTAGCTGTTGATTGACTTCGATGGTGCATAATAAAATTGTAGAGGTAGTATCTGAAACAAGGATGAATACCAAACCTATTKTCATGGTATCTCATTAAGTGTATTGCATAAGTATCAAGTGGTATGTTTCTCATGCGTGGTTGATGAGGAAGGGCATCTCCAATGGGGAAACGAGCAGGAAATGCCATGTCGAATAGACCCTCTGTGTTGTACTCATTGATTCGTGATAGGCCAATTGTTGGCCATTCAATTGTATTTGGTGAAAAGTTTTCTATAGTGCTAACAAATGCTCTTATTTTTTCCAGTTCTCGTTGTGTATTAGGCAATCTAAAGGCAAAGGAAGACATTGGTTGTTCATGTTGGAAAACATCATGCTGTTCTAAAGAGATATTTGGTTCTTCCATGGGAGAAGTTAAAGTTTCTGTAGAGACATCATGGAGGCGAATAGACACATTGGTGCGCGTAGTGGGAAGTGAGGCTAGCATGTTTTGGTCAATTTGTATGTCATTGTAATATTTGTCATTTTGTATCTTGTAGAGCAATGCATTGATGACATGAGATTTTGTCACATAACAATCATAACATTTCCCCTTTTCTCCATGTCTCTTGACAACTAAGATATCAAGTTCTGAAGGGTGATGGGGCAGGAAAGTTGCTATGTGGAGGATTTGTTGTGGGAAACTAATAGTGTGGCCACTATATTTGTATTGTCCACCTCGAGCATGCCTAACTTGCAAGATGGGGTTAACTCGAGCAATTAGCATTTTTTCAACCTGTGTAAGTATTGATATAACTATGGGTTGGTCACTATGGTCCATATTATTCCATTTGGAGAAACGATGCCCATTATTTTATTTAAGACAATGAGTAGACATGTGTCCATTCAGAGATGGGTGAGTAGGAATGCCGTGATATGATTCCATACATGTAGTGCATGCATGTATGTTAGACAAGGCATCGATACATTTTCAGAAAGATTGGGAAGCATGTGTATGGGGTTGAGGTTCTAGAACACATGTTGGTAATTCCACACAAGGTTGGTTTTGGTTTTTAAGTGAAGTCTCTCTAAGTCTATCCATGTTTTTTTTCTTATATATATATATATATATTATTCGACATTGTTCATTTTGTTGGATCCTAGATGTAGATAGAGGAGTGGTGACTGAGCTAGTGGTTTCTATATTAATAGTGTAATTGTTCCATCTATTTCTTTTTTTTTTTGGTTTATTTCTGTAGCATGAAGTGTATGGCATTGGCGATTGTATAGAGTCTTGTTGGGAAGTTGAATTTGTGAATATTTTATGTGCAGAGTATTTGCTGGCATGCATTTTTGAAAGAGAACATGTGCTTATAATGATCTTGAGAGACCTTCACCAGTGGTGTTTGTTGTTGTAGTTGGCAACATTGGGGCAATTCTTGTGTTAGATGAAATTGCCTATAAGAGAAAACAAAATTGCAATTAGAATTCAAAGCGCTTGATATCACATTTTGTATGTTTAATAGCTTGTTTTTGTAAGAATATTCTCAAAATAGTTATACAAACAACCTTTTTTTTTAATATGTTTTAAGTGAATGCATAGGTTGGATTTCTTCCATACAAATGTGTTGAAATAATGTAACTGCGAAGAGCATTCTTATTATTATTTTGTTATTGGATTAAATCCCCATTGTGGATTAATCATGTCATTATTATTACTGGATTAAATCCCCATTGTGGATTAATCATGTCATTATTATTATTATTGTTATTGGATTAATCCCCATTGAGGATTAATC
>JASDQU010109043.1:41413-54141 GCA_032191745.1 Picea mariana | reverse complement strand
TCGACGTTGTTCATTTTGTTGGATCCTAGATGTAGATAGAGGAGTGGTGACTGAGCTAGTGGTTTCTATATTAATAGTGTAATTGTTCCATCTATTTCTTTTTTTTTTGTTTATTTCTGTAGCATGAAGTGTATGGCGTTGGCAATTGTATAGAGTCTTGTTGGGAAGTTGAATTTGTGAAGATTTTATGTGCAGAGTATTTGCTGGCATGCATTTTTGAAAGATAACATGTGTTTATAATGATCTTGAGAGACCTTTACCAGTGGTGTTTGTTGTTGTAGTTGGCAACATTGGGGCAATTCTTGTGCTAGATGAAATTGCCTATAAGAGAAAACAAAATTGTAATTAGAATTCAAAGCGCTTGATATCACATTTTGTATGTTTGATAGCTTGTTTTTGTAAGCATATTCTCAAAATAGTTATACAAACAACCTTTTTTTTTAATATGTTTTAAGTGAATGCATAGGTTGGATTTCTTCCATACAAATGTTATAACGAATATTAAAAAACTCCAAAACACAAAAGTTTATATAATATGTATATGCACAAAAGCAGGGAAATTACAAGTTGGTGTTTGAAAAAAACAACCATAACACTTTGGAAGGATTATTTAGCCAACAATTAAGGGACTAGAATGTCCTCTTTTGGCTTTGATATGTGATCAATTTTATCACATGCAATCACGATGCTTTTGATTTATTTTTGATTGGAAAATGTTTTTTCATCCACTACAAGTTTGAACAAGTAGCTATGAAAGAACAACTTTCCAAAGATGTCTGTGATTTTTTTGGTATTTCCCTCATATTCATATTCATATAACTTCTCTGTAGAAACACCTATAAGTTGTTCGATGACTTCTTGAAATGTTGTAACATTGATCCTGCTTGTTTGGTCTTCAATGCTGAACTGAAAAATGTACCTGTACTCACATTCAAAAACATGTTGATTGCACCTTTGGTAGTTCCAGACACCATCTTCAATAGGTGTGAGTTTTTTTTACACTTTCAATCTTTGAATGTAAGTGGGCATGCAACATACCAACATCTATCTGTGTTTAAAGAAGCAATAGTTTCCTCAACCAAAATGAATGTAGGGTTTGGAACTTTACCAATTCCCTCATTTTCTATGTCAACCAAGTGTTTTTGAATAGAAGGGTGGCCTCTTGAAGCTCCATGTGCAGATAAGGAGTGACAAGTTAGATCTGTTCAAGGGTTATCAAACCAGGCTCTCAAATATTGGGCCTCTTTGAGAGTAGAATTGAAGGAAAGTTGGGATACAAAGGTTGTAGTAATTGATATCCTATCAAAGTTAGTTACTTTTACTGCTTTCAGAGCGATTATTGGAAAGGTATTTGAGATAGAATATTGGTGTAGATTATGTTTGTTGCAAAAGACTCCCCATAATGTGACCTCTATACTATACCCTGACACGTCTTTTAGTTGGAGGGTTCTCTTATGTGTCTCTGTTCCATTCTTTCTTATGATGGTTGTTAAAGGGATAATAGAGATAGCAATTCCAATAATATCAACTATAGAGTTGTTGACTAAAGTCGGTACCACATTAGTAGGAGTGAACAAAAAGTTGTGGTTTGATATTGAATGATCATCCTCTAAACAAACTTCAATGGTTGAGGTCATATCTAGAGTTATTTCCCAATCATTTTTTAAATGATTGAATTCTTTTTTTGCAAGCTTGATGTACCCTTTTGAGATGATGTAAATTTTGCCAATGTCTATGGAAGGATGAAAATTTGTCGCTTGTATGTTGAAGCAGGTAATGCGTATTTAACCATTTTCTCCATCAATAACATCGAAGCTAAATACATGGCCAAGTCCCTTAGCATTGGTGAATGTGTGTAGACTAGTTTTTGAAAGTACTCTGACTTTTAGAGTCCAGTCCTTTAGGGACGCATGCAAAGATGCAATATTTGTAATTTTGGGGGGTGTATTAGTAGGTTCTAATGGTCATTTTGTAGAAGAACTTACATCTTCTATCAATGTTGATGCACCAACAATGTCTGCTTTAAAAGTATGCACTTGGATTTCATGCACGATCAAAATCCCGCAGAAAGAGTAAAAACAATGTAAAATTAGCACTTGCATTATTGGTCACATAACATGGAATGTAAAAGGTGGTTGGTGTGTATGATGCATGTAAAAATTAAATGAATGTGCAGAGGTAAAATCAAGTTAATAATTGTATAAACTATAACTAAGCTTGAGCCATGTGAAGAAGGTAAAGTGAAGACATATTTGTTGTCTTGGATAGATCTACAAGTGAAGTCCTATAGTTCAACCAAGGACCCTTTTTCTATTTGAGATGAAGTGAAATAGTGACCAAGTGTTGAAGAAAATAAACTTTGCAATGTATTGGCTCCATCGGATAGAACTACTGAGTAACAGTCTTCTAATGTTAATTTGAAGTCCATAATTTGTATAATAGGACTGCATATAAGCTCTCCATTTCCAATCCTTGTAAGTGAGTTTGTTGTCAAAGCAGATGCCATACCTTTGATATATATTTTTTTAAGTGGAAGTTCAAGGGAATTGAAATACCACATAGGAAAAAAACAATCAAGGAATGTAGTAAGTAAAATATACTGGATACTAATGGAATTAAAGGAGAATACATATGGGAGTAGAGGAAAAAAAATATGTGTTAAAGTATCAACATATTTGTTGATGCATGGTTGTAACTCTTTGAAATAAATAAATGTATGTGCTTTTGTAGCGATTAAGAAGGAATAAACATGAGATGATAGGAAAAGAAAAGCATGACATAGTAGGAGAGGAAATGTAAAACCTAAGAATGCAAATATATGTTATTATGTAAGAAAATATGTTTAAGAAGGAATAAACAATGTTTTTTACTATTATTTTTTTAAAATGTTTTTCACAGACAATCTACATAAAAATGATTTTCTTTATTATTATTCACATACAATTTAAAATATGTATATGAGGGATGTAGACATGTTTACAAGTAGGAATATCATGTTATATAAAAACAAAGTGAAGTAATAGAATATAATTATGTTCAGAATTTAGAAATAGTCATTGCCTTCAACTATGCCTTGATTGTTTTTTCTATACTTGTAGTTGCTTTGGTAGATCTCTCAACATGAGCTTTAACATAGACCTTTCATCGCCTTCACATATCCGTTTAATGGGTTTTTGCCCAGTATGCTTTTAATACCACAATTGTTTTTCGCTCTACTTGTACTTGCTTTAGTAGACCTGTCAACATGCGATTTAAGATCATCTTGAGCTAATCGATGTTTTGGTTCATATTGCAATGCGTCTTGCACACTATCATAGATTATTCCAAATCCTTTAGAGAATGAGCCAGTTGTATGAAAAGAAGAGACAAATATTGTTTGTGTATCAGAAATACTAAATTTCGAGCAAGTTCTTCTTTCAACTCTGGTCTTGAAAGGTTCCCCCTTCCAGGATGAATAACACAGATTTGAAATTGTCTTCTATGTTGTTGGAGGTCATCAAAAAAATGTCAAATGCAAAGTGTATGTTGTGCTAGTGCGTTTGCCATTGCTATGTATGTTGGCGATTTTGCAATGAGACGGTGTCTATCTAAAATACTTGCAAGAAAATGTAAACACCATAGTTAGTTTTTGTTTGGAAATGCAAAAAATGTGTTATTACAATCCATAGTTACAGAAGAATATAAATAAGTTCAAGCAAAACAATAAAGAATATGGAAAATAATTGATAAAAAAAATATGTTTAATGTGTAAATAGAAATATGGTGGAGTGAAGTTGAGATGGAGTGGAAAAATATTCATAGATTTCTTAAAATAAAAATAACAAGAATAACCTAATAGTCTTGGTAATGTTTATAAATATTCAGTGTGGCCTAATTCATATTAAAATATATAGCATAAGATGGGTAATAATGTATATGATTGATGGTGGGTCCCTCATTAAATGGGGTCAAGGAAATGTCCATTGTCAGTCTACCATCCAACTTGGGATGTGTAATGGGGACTTCATAAGTCCACACAACCCTTACTCCTGACGTAAGATAACATTTCTCACCCATTAAATTTCAAGTTTGAGTAACAGTGTCAAATGCTAATCTATAATGTTTCCATCAATCTAATAAAGAAGAATAAAATAATGACTATTTACATTCCATGTTGCGTTTGTGAATATTGAAGAGTTTGAACAAAAAAAATCATGTATAGATTAAACATATATAAACCTAATGTAAGAAATTTTAACATATCAACATTTAACAGAATAAAACAAAGGATAATAAAATAATATTTGAATTTATATAAAGTATATTTAACATTGTGAATAGGATAAAAGCATATAGAATTAACATCAAGTCATTTATAATTGTAAATCTATCAACACATATTTCATGATATAAATAAATAGATAAAAGATTGTTTAATGTTGAAGACTATATATATCATGGTTAGGGAACAAAAATTGGTACATGTAGTTGGAGCATAAATTGTTTGCCTAGTATATGGGAAGGTAACTAGAAGGAAAATGGAAAATAAATAAAAAACATAGGGAAATTTTTTATAGAAATAAGAGATGGTTGAAAAAAAAATCCACTTAAACAATTTACAATACAAAGAGAGAACTTTTTTTTTCCATGAAAAATTGCACTTTATATGTATTGATATAAACTGTTCTAATACAATTCAGCTCCTCCTATCTCAGAAGTGAACCCTCTCCCCATATTAATCATGACACTTCTTTGAACCCCATCACCAACCTCCAAGGGAGAAAAGTGCAGTCTCAGCGAGTCGAAAACAATAGAACACAAATAAAAGGAAAATTAAATAAAGAGAGGACATATAACAGTCCCTCACGTAGAACCGCCCTCCAATAGGAATTTCCAGAATATAACTAAAAAAGGTTTAAGAACATGTTTGGTCCCTCATGATCCTCGACGCACTAGTAATAGATGAGCTTCCCCTAATCCCTTTTAAGTGTCAGCTTTGATAGGCTATCTACCAAGTGATTATCCTTTCTGTAAACATGGGAGAAAGAGATCTTTTGAAAAGAGGATATTAATGTAATTATATTGTCTTTCCAACAGTCTAGGGTAATGACCTGAAGTCGTCCTTTACCCCGAAGCCATTCTATAATTATTTTAGAGTCTCCCAATACATGAAATGACTGCATGGACAACCGAGAGGCCAAAGTGAGCAAAGCCCAAGCCCCAAGCAGTTCTGCTCGAGCGTTTGTGCTCGGACCACAATTTAAAAGCCACTTATACCTACAATGATCACTTAACATTATAACACCGCCGACTCCACTATTAGTTCTGGTAGAAATGGCTGCTCCATCGAACCAACCAATGTTTCCACTCCGGTTAGTCTGTGAAGGCTCCGATCTACTTCTCACGACTTTCGTTCCCTGAGTGTGTTCCTTTAAAAGTGAAAGTGTGAGATGGAAAATCTTCGTCGTGGAGGGTTCACTGTTTTCAAAAAGCACCAGGTTACGTTCCTTCCAAGTGAACCAACAAATTAACGCTTGTAAAGTGGGAAACTCCTTATTCATTTTATTCCACTGTTTAAAACATCCAACCAAGGTTGAATTTGTACCAATCCAGTTGCCTAAGTATTTGATAGCCGTTTTTATCTTCCTCCAGATTATTACCGTGAAGCCACATACCATAAACAAGTGTAAGGAAGTCTCTGTCTGATTTTTACATAATGGGCAAATCCCTGGGCCACTAAAGCCCCTGCACTGCACGATCTCCCATGAGAGGATTTTGTTCTCCAGCAATAGCCAAGTAAAAAGCTTAACTTTTAGGGGACAATCCCAATCCCACAATGCCTTTCTCCAGCCATCTAACTTCAAGTTCCAACACAGATTTTCCGAAGCCAAATAAACGTTCTTCACATAAATGCAGCCCGATGAGTCTCCACCAATCCATTTGAGAGTATCCGGTCTCTCCTGCAAATGAACGCCATTGTTAATGAGAAAGCAGTGGAAATGCGACCATTTAGTAGATAAGTGCCCAAACAGATTCAAGTCATCACTGGTTTTCTAGTTTTGTGTGATTCTCCCTACTTGCAAATCCTCCCGAGCCTAAAATAAGAAGTGAATCCCCTTCCTGTTGATGGCGTCAATCAACTCATCCGATAGAAGAGCCCCATTACCATGCCCAAAATGCAATCTCTCCCAATCTCAATAGAGTAACCATTCCCTAGGCTCCACGCAATCCAATGCAAGAGTAGATGGAGCAATTTAAGAAGGCACCTCCAAAAAGAACTTGAACTTCAGAAAAAATATATTTTAATGAGAGCATAATTTACTTCAATCGTTATTTTTTAGATAGAAAACACTATTGAGCAAACTCAATTTCGTAGAAATAATTTAAATAAAACCTCATAGCTTTCTAACCAAAAAAAATGTTAGTTCAACCCAAAAAAATAATAATCATGTTTTTGCTACTTAAATTTTACTTAAATAGTAAAGAGTTACGTTATCATTGTCCCAAGAAAAATAAGGTGTATGTTATAGTAAAAGATATTGTAAATTTTGTTTTATATAACTTTAATTTTATTTAAATAATTATAATATTTTATTTATAAAAATTAAAATAAAATAATAACAAATTTAAAAAATTAACTGTTTACAAATTTTTATATAAAAATAATAATATTATATTAAGTATAAAAAAATATAATTATTTTTTTAAAGAATATTTTTTAAAAGACTTAATATCTCTTTTGTATCAAATATATATTATAAAGATATTATGATAAATTCATCTTAATTCTTATTTTTTTAACATTATAAAAATATAAAAGTGTCAAAAAAAATATTAAAAAATAAATATCTAAATAAAAAATAAAAATAAATTGATGATAATTTACGAAACCATCTAAACTAAAAGTATCAAAATAATTTAATTATAAGTAACTTCATAATAAAATAATTATGAAAGCAAAATAAATTTAGTAGAATCTTTTAAACATATAAAATAAATAAAACGCTTCTTCTGTATTCGCCATTTTGGCCGCTAGGATAAATGTTTAGTAAAGAAATCTTATGCCATAAACATAATAGATTTAAAATTTTTGGGTTGCATTCAGAAAATGATGGAAATAAGGGCGCGACTATTTACGTGGAGAACTTGCCTGGCAGACTTCCCCTTCTCGTCTTCGGAAGATGTTCAAGAAGTTCGGAAAAATATTAATTTCATTTAAATAATTATAATATTTTATTTATAAAATTTAAAATAAAATAATAACACATTTAAAAAATTAACGGCTTACAAACTTTTATATAAAAATAATTATATTATATTATGTATAATTTTTTTAAGAATATTTTTTAAAAGGCCTAATATTTATTTTGTATCAAATATATATTATAAGGATATTATGATAAATTCATCTTAATTCTTATTTTTTTAACATTATAAAAATATAAAAGAATCCATAAAATATTAAAATACAAATATCTAAATAAAAAAATAAAAATAAAAATATTATATTAAGTGTAATTTTTTTGAAGAATATTTTTTGAAAGGCCTAATATCTATTTTGTATCAAATATATATTATAAGGATATTATGATAAATTCATCTTAATTCTTATTTTTTTAACATTATAAAAATATAAAGAATCCAAAAAATATTAAAATACAAATATCTAAATAAAAAATAAGAATAAATTAATGATAATTTATGAAACCATCTCAAGAATAAATTAATGATAATTTATGAAACCATCTCAACGAAAAGTATAATTTTTTTTAAACTATAAATAACTTCATAATAAAATAATTATGAAAGCAGAAATAAATTTAGTAGAATCCTTTAAACATATAAAATAAATCAATAAAACGCTTCTTCTGTATTCACCATTTTCTTTGGACCCCACTGCAAGCTTTGCCCACTTCGATATGGGCCATACACCATCACCAAGGTTGTAGGGGACAATGCCTTCGAGCTCAATATCCCATCATTCCTTGGTCTGCACCCAGTGTTCAATGTGGACCGCCTTCAGCCTTACTTTCCACCTCTACTGGACACATCTGACATGGCAGAACAACTCACACCAACAAAGTTAAACCCAAACTGCATGGAACAAGCCACAACTGATTGGATTATGGACACACAGATCAAGAACATTCGCCAACAGAGGATCCAACTATGTCGAGTTGTCAAAGCATGGCAACTCCTTCACCAGGGCAAGTGGCTCACCAGGGACCAAGTTCAGCAGAAGTTTCCTCATCTCATGGAAGAACTCAATGCAATGGGGACCATTGCTTCCTAAGGGGGGAGGAATGATCCAGGTGGATATTGGTGGCCACCCGCCTATTCCACTTGGACCCCTACCATTGTTTCTTTTAGTTTTTCAGTTACCTTAATTATAGCACAATTTACTATTTTTGGCAGTTTTTCGGGTCCTGAACTTTAAGAGCCGTTTTGAGGCCCTAAACGACGTTTTTTTGGGCATCTACCAATCGATAAATAACAGCATGGTATTTTTTTTGGCAATTGTAGTCCTAAGATAGATCTCTCTAATGATGTATTATATGCATCAAACGAAGATAATATGCCAAAGTTACGACCCCGAGAAATTGATGTACGAATTTACCTCGACGGGGCCCATATTCTAGTGTTTCATCTCCCAGGGTTAGGTTTTTTTTGGATGTTTAGGGTTTCCATTGTTTCTCAATAATAGATAGGCCTTCGAGCCTCGTTGGAACACAGAGTTCAGAGGCATGTAGCCGCCACATCTCTTCTCAGAGATAAGCTACCAATGCCCTAACTAGTTTATTTCTATTCTGTTTGTAAACGAATTTCAGTTCTTTGATATTAATGAAATGAAGTGTTATTTCCATTGCATCTTTGTATTCATGGTTATTTGTGTATTCTGTTGCGTTCTGGTATAAATCTGGATTAGTGGTATCAGAGCGATCTGCTCTTTCTCGATCCTTCTTTGCATGTCCCCAACGAGGTCGGGGTATAAAGAGTTAGGGCTTGATCTGGTTGAACCTTTGCAAGATCAGCCTCGCAAACCCCGACAACCGACCATGGGGGACGAAAAGAAAGAGGAGGGTGCAGGATATCCTATCAAAATATTGCTCGAGGAAGCTCTTGAAAAACAAAGGAACGTTATGATGGATAACTTCACCCAGATCCTTCAATGATTTCCCATTGATGATGCATCTGCATCCAACAACCACTCTGGAGGCGCAACCCCTTTTAAGGTACAAGTAAACTTTGACATTCCCATATTTGATGGTCAAATAGATGTAGACGTCGTAGATAGATGGTTGAAACTATTAGAAGGATATTTCTCGGTTCATGACTTTTCCGACCAGGAGAAGATTATTTTTTCACTTCTCAAAGCCGCCCCCCATGTCAAGGACTGGTGGGAAACCTACTGTGAGAAAAAGGATGAGGAGGAACCCTCCCTGTTCTCGGCCATACCCACTTGGAATTCTTTCTGAGACGCTGTCAAGGAACAATGTTATTCCATGGGGAGCTATGAGGACAAGTACATACAATGGACTATGTTGCGACAACAAAGGGATCAAGATGTGCATGAGCCGACAAATCTATTCCATACCCTGCACACAAAGTTGGGTATCAAAGATTTAGAGAAACATTTGGTGTTGAAGTACTGCAATTGTCTATAGGAATACATTCAGGAGGAAATGGAGTTCCTCGATATCTCCTTACTTGGTACGACATACCGACGTGCTGCCAAGATTGAGCAGAAATTCAAACAAAAGAAGTGAGACTTTGGATCTGCGAATCAAAAGCAAGCAAAAGGTGCCCCCAAACCACAGAACAAAGGACAAAGCCAAGGCATGGCGGCTCAAGACAACCTACCAAAGCCGTAAGCAAAGAACAACACCGCAAAGCCAAAGAAGGACATGAGAAAGTGGTGTGAGTTCCATAAGAGCTCCCCTCACAACACAAGTGAGTGTCTGGCCAAACAATCACTGGTGGCCGAGATGAGGGCTTCTGAATTAGATGCATGCTCCGACATTGAATCAGAACCCAAGAAGGGGAATGACAGAGGGAAGCAGATTAACAATGCGGAGCCCAACGCCACCGTTGCCACCACGAGGATCCAAAAGAAAGAACCAGAAGATCCAGAGGAGGAGGAGCATCTCTCCCACTCCCAGATGTGGGTAAAGGGTTCCCCGCTACAATTAATCGTTGAAAGAGGGAGCCAAAAGAACCTCATTTCAGCAGAGGTTGTGAAGCGATTGGGCTTGCTGACCACAACACACCCACAACCGTACACCATCGGGTGGCTTCACCAAGGACAGGATCTCCGCGTCAGCCAACAATGCCACCTTCCCTACAACATCAAGCCCTTCACCGATTAGGTATTATGTGACATTGCTCCTCTTGATGTTTGTTATGTATTATTAGGTCAACCATACTTGTGGAAGCGACATGTTGTGTATGAGTACCGACCTCACGCTATTATTGTTACCTTGGGAAATAAGTTGTACAAGATACCAGAGGTTTTCCTGTAAGCTCATTTCCAAAACCGAGAAATTTGTTTTCTTGATGATCCACCCTCAGGGAAAGAAGAAGACTGTGGCCATGACCTCCAGACAGGGCTCCTCCACACGACAACAATGAATGGACATCTTCACCTCACCCACAGGGGAGCCTTTGCATTGTCAAGTCAAGCACCCCGTCGATCTGACCCCAGGTGTGTCGCTGCCCAATGGACCAATCTATCGATACTCTGTTATGGAGAATGATGAAATCAAGTGACGGATTTAGGAGCTGCTGAAGAAAGGTCACATCCGGCCAAGTTCACCACCCTATGGGAGCCCGATCGTGTTGGTGCAGAAGAAGGATGGGACTTGGAGACTCTGTATTGACTATGAGACGCTGAACAAGATCCCGTTCGGAATAGGTACCCAATCCCATAGATTGATGACCTTATGGACCAACTCAAAGAGGCAAAATATTTCAGCAATATCGACTTGAAGTCCGGGTATCACCAGGTACCAATCGAACTGTCCAATGTGTGGAAGATTGCCTTCAAAGCCAAGGAGGGCCTTTTCGAGTGGTTGGTCATGCCTTTCAGGTTGACGAATGCTCCCACAACCTTCATGAGGCTGATGGACGAAATCTTGCAGCCATTAACCAACTCATTTGTAGTAGTGTACTTGGATGCCATCCTAATCTTCAACCAAACTTGGGAAGAACACCTCCACCACATCTGACAGATCCTCCAAACATTGCAGAAACACAAGCTGTGTGCCAATTTGGAGAAGTGCACTTTTGGCATGACCCAGGTTCATTATCTAGGATACATTATTGATGAGCGTGGGGTGCATGTGGATCCAACCAAGATCCAAGTCATCCGGGATTGACCAGCCCCGACCACTCTAAAAGAGTTTCACATCTTTCTAGGTCTTGCTAATTTCTACCGCAGGTTCGTGTTGGGATTCTCTCATATCACTTGGCCCTTGAGTCAAGTCACCAAGGGAGGAGCAAAAACAAAATTCTTTTGGTCTGGATCTCAACATAAGGCGTTCACAGAATTGAAACATCACCTTTGTTGCGACCCAGTTCTCACATTACTAGACTTGCAACAACCATTTGAGATCGAGACAAATGCCTCTGACTATGCTATTGGGGCAGTTCTTACTCAACAGGGGCATCCAATGGCATATCACAGTGCGACACTGTCTGAAAGTATCCCACTTATGACAAAGAAATGTATTCCATTGTGCAGGCTTGCTGATAGTGGAAGCATTACATTTTGGGGAAGGAAACGATCATCCACATAGACCACCGACCCCTGCAATTCATAAAGACACAAGGGAAGTTGCAGAACAATCACCATCAGAAGTGGTCGACATATCTACAACAGTTTCATTTGAACATCAAGTACAATAAGGACAACACCAATAATGTTGCATACTGCCTCAACTGACCACCGATCATGGCGATAACCATCGTGCTCAACTCTTATGGGCATGAGATTTCTAATTGGCCGCTTCTCTACAAGAGCGATTCAGATTTCGACCACACGTACAAGATGCTCTTGAAGGGTAACCGAGTTCCAAATTTTCACCTCTAGGATGCACTACTATGTCACCTGGGACACCTTTGTGTTCCTTCAAGCGAGTGTGCTAAGATGATTTGGGAAGCACACTATAGTCAGGTCGTTGGGCATTTCGAGGTCGAGAAAACAGTGGTAGTACTAAAAAAGTATTTCTATTGGCCAAACCTTCGATAAGATGTCGAGAAGTACATCAAATCCTGCACTGCTTGCACCATTTCCAAACCGACCATCAAGAAGCAAGGCCTCTATACTCCGTTTCCTACCTCTAGTCGACCTTGGGAATCTATCTCCATGGATTACATGTTAGGCCTTCCTTCTACTAAGAATGGAAACGACTGTTTTTTTGTGGTCATCGATAAATTCTTGAAGATGGCCATTATGGCGGCCTGGAAGAAGAATATCACAACAGACGTAATGTCCCCACTTTGGGACATCATCACAGGGTAGAGATTTATGATGACCAGAGTAGCCAGATGGATGCTAGAGAGAGTATATGGGTATTTGAGAGGCATTGTGGGGTCCAACTTGCATTGATGATCATATTCCATCATTATGAGCCATTCCACATAGGTTGGCTTTGGTTTCGTTGCATTCCGACGATTTCCATGATTTTGACTATTTTGAGCTATAAGTCAATGGAATTCACTGAAGAGGTCATTTTGGGCACATTACTTGG